>JAQZBX010107329.1:0-10664 GCA_029593785.1 Cabassous unicinctus
AAAGGAAAAAAAAAAAAGACTTGAATAGACATTTCTCCAAAGATACAGAAATGGTCAATAACCACGTGAAGAGATGCTCAACATCATTAGCCATCAGGGAAAAAGAAAACCACAATGAGATACCACCTCACACCCACTAGAATGGCTATTACTGGGAAAAGAAAAATGGGAAATAAATGTTGGGCGGGATGTGGAGAAAACAGGAATCCTCCTTCACTGCTGGTGGGAATGGGAAAAGGTGCAGCTGCTGTGGGAACAGATTGGCGGTTCCTCAGAGAGTATAGAATTACCACATGACCCAGCAACCCCATCTTTAGGTATATCCCAAAGAACTGCAAGCAGGGACTCGTCCAGATACCTATATGCCAGTGTCCATCGCAGCATTATTTACAGCAGCCAAAAGGCAGAAGCAACTCAAGTGTCTGTCAACCGATGGATAAATAAGATGTGGTCTGGGGAGCAGATGTGGCTCAAGCAATTGGGCAACCGCCTCCCACACGGGAGGTCCCGGAGCCTCCTGAAAGACGACGAGCAGACAGAGCAGACGGACGAGGGAGCCGGGCGGTGGGGCAGGGGCAGGAGGGAATACGTGTCTATCCACACAACGGACTATTACTCAGCCGTGAAGAGGAATGAAGTTCTGATACATGTGACGACAGAGATGAACCCTGAAGACGTCGTACTGAGCAAAATAAGCCAGAGACCAAAGGACAAGTAGTGCGTGATCTCACCAACCCATAACGACTAGAAGCAGCAAACTCACGGAGTCAGAACCTAGAATACAATCTACCGGGGAGGACGGGGAGGGGAACGGGCAGCTCACGCCTCCTGCATAGAGTTTCTGTCAGGGAATGTGGGAAAGCCTTGGTAACGGAGGCAGCCATGGAAGCACAGGACTGAATGTGATTACACTGCCCAACTGTAGACTTGAAAGGGGTTAAAACGGGAAACGCTACGTTACGTACGTGTTACCACAATAAAAATGTTTTTAAAAAGCAGGCGAGGCCATGCTACCTTTTGGGCCAGTTGGCCCTGCAACTCGGCCCTCTCCAGGCTCAGCGTCGCCTCCTTCTCGCGCGCCAGGTCCTGGGCAGCCAGCAGCTCGGCCTCCCGCTGCCGCACGGTGCTGCTCAGCACGTCCTTCTCGGCACCCAGCGCCACCAGCTGCGAGCTCAGCTCTGAACCGCTCTGTGGACACCTGGGGCGTGAGCCTCCCACTGCCCCCACCCATATTCACCGCCCATTCCTTCTGTCCAGGCCCTGGCCTCCCTGCCACCCTCACTGCCCACCAGCCTGAGAGCTTCCCGAGGCTGGCGTGGGTCCTGCCCGCTCGCCCCGCTGGTACCAGCAAAACTAGCCCCGAGGACCAGCCAGGGTAGTTCTGACCCAGTGGCCGCTAGGCAGGCCCAGGTCGTAGGAAAGAGGACTCCCACTTCTGCCCCCCAGGCCCCCCGTCCCCGCCCTGCCCCACCCAGAACCTGCTCCGAGCGGCTCAGGGCTTCCTGCGTGCGGGCCAGCTCCCCAGCTCGGGCCTCCAGGTCCCTCTTCAGCTTCTCCAGCTGGTCACTCTGCTCCTCCAGCTGGGATGGACAGGACAGGAGTCACTGGGGTGGGGGGACGGGGGCTCCGGGGCGTGGGCCCCGGGGAGGGGATGGGCCCTGTGCACAGGGGGACCCACCTTCATCTCAGACTCCCGCCTCGCCTGCTCCATCTGGAAGGCCAGCTGCTCCTTCACCTGCGCCACCTCCTCCTGGCTCTGCTGCGTCACCGTCAGCTGCTTGGCCGTGTCTGCGTTCTGGCACAGGTAGAGGGACAGGCTCAACCCCTGCCACCTTTGGGGACACCTTCTCTGCCAGCACCAGAGACTCCACGCTGCCCCAACAGACCCAGACGCAGGCCGTGGCGGCCCACCTTCCTGAGCAGCTCCGCGTGCGTGTTGACGAGCTCGCTGTGCTTCTCCTTCAGCTTGCTGTAGCGCACCTCCGTGGCACTGGCCTTCTCTGCAGGGGTGAGAGGCAGAGGTTGGGGCGGTGCGTGGAGGGGACCCGGGAGCCCGGCCCCTCAGCTCTGGGTCCCTGGCCCGGACGCACTCTCGGCCTCCTCACGCAGCCCCTGGTTCCGCTCGGCCTCCAGCCGGGCGGCGCGCAGCAGGCCCAGCTCGTCGCGGAGCTGCTCGTTGTCCACCAGGGCCCTCTGCTTCTGCTTCCGCTGCTCCTCCAGCTCGGCCTCCAGCGCGCTCACCTGGCCTTTCAGCTGCGCCACGTACCGCTGGGCCTGTGGGTGGCGGCGGGGTGGGGTGAGCGGGCCCTGGCCTGGGGCATCAGGCCGCGGAGGGGGCTGTGAGCACCACCCCTGCCCCACCTCCAGCCTGATCTTCTGCAGCTCGGCGCGGAGCGTCTCCACCTCCCTCTCCAGGTTCTCGATCTGGAGGTCCCTGGGGACAGAGGTCAGGCAGGCAGGGGTCACCAAGGCCCTCAGAGGCCTCAAGCGTGGACAGCAAGCCGGGGCTCAAGTTCAGCTGACCAGAAGAGTCACAGACCAGTCCCTCCTCTCAAGGTCACCCAGCTCTGGGGCATCCTGTGAGCTCACATGGCCCCACCCGGCCTTTCCAGGCAGAGGCACCCTGAGCACCGGCTCCGGCAGCTCCAAGACCCCGTAGCCGGCTCCCAGGCCCTCACCTGTCATCCTTCATGGAGCCATTGGGGGGTCCAAACGTCTGCTCAAAGAGGTCAGCCACCACCTGGAAAGCAGAGCCCGTGACCCCCGGCCACTTGCCTGCACCCCGCAGACCAGGGAGGAGGGAGCAGACAACAGAAGAGGCCCAGGCCCCCCGCCCATGCTGGGCACCAGCAGGGGGATGGGCAGGGTCTGCATCCCAGCAGCCACCGCTCCACCCATGGGGGAAGGGAGGGCGCTCACCACTGGCTCCCCAGCGGGGGGCCCGGTGCTGATCTCAACGAGGGTCTCCGGCTCCTCATCCTCCGGGGCCTCCTCAGGGACCACCACCACCGGCTTGATATGCTCGGCCAGGGCTGAGGCCCGGAGGAAGTTGGGAGGCCCCTGCGGGGACAGGGCGGGAGCTGCTCAGCCAGCGTCCCCAGAGCCTGGGGGCCCGTCCCCGTGCCAGCCAGGGGCCGCGAAGTCCCAGAGACCAGGGGCAGGGCAAGGTCTCGGGGGCGGGGGGCAGCAGGCACCTCGGGCAGCCGGGGGATCTGGATGAGCCGCTTGAAGTAGAGCATGTCAGAGGCTCTGCGGAAGAAGTTTCTGAGGCTGCAGAGGCGAAGGGCGGGGTCAGAGGAGGAGCTGCCCGCCCCGGCCGCCCCCCAGCCCCTCTTCCCAGCCGGGCCTCAGCCCTGCCCCGCAGCTGGCACCTGTGGAACTGCTCGTGGAAACGGTCCCTGTGACCTTGCAGGGTGTCGGCCGGGAGACCTGGGGGGACAGGAGAGCATGACGGCGAGCCCCGCACCCTTGCTGCGGCTTAGGGAGGCTTCATGTTTGCTTGTCCACTCGCTCGCCCCCCCGGTTCCTCCGCGCCCCTAGGAATCCTCAGGGATTGGAACTGTCACCTCAAGACCACCCACCCAGCTCCAAAATAAGCCAGAGGGACGCGGGAGGGGCCCTGGGCCAGGCAGAGTCCAGCTCTGACTTTCTGAGCTCAGGGAAGGAGGCGCTGAGTGGAAACCATCGTGTCAAACCCCATCGGTACCCGGCTTTGCAATGAACCACCAAGTGCCTTTTACAACGTGCGCTGCCCGCAGCTGATGCCAAGTTGTTTCTGTACCCTAAGTCAGCGGTTATCAGAGCGTGTGCGGGGATGGGGCCCTTTCAGGGACCCACGAGGTGAAAACTATTCCCAGACACTGCGAAGACACCGCTGGGCCTTCTCGCCCCCCCTCCACCTGCCCCCACCCCAGGCCGCATGCAGCCCAAACGCAGAGGCCGCCACAGGCCCAGCCGCCTGCGCTGGAACCGGCGGTTCAAGAGCTGCAAAAACGTAAAGCAGTGCCACTCTTCCCACTAAGGCCTTTTTTGTTTTGGAAAAGTTACTTTTCCTTAAAAAAAAAAGTTAGGTATTGAGTTTATTTTTTCTCTTTAAAAAATAATTCCATACCTTAAAATTTGCCACTTTAACCATTTTTAAGCGTCCAACTCAGTGGCACTGACAAATTCCCAATGCCGTGCCACCATCACCACCGTCCATTTCCAAGACTTCCCCATCACCTCAGACGGAAACTCTGCACCCGAGAAGCACCGCCTCTGCTCTTCACCCCAGGCCCTGGACACCAGGGACCTGCTTTCTGTCCCCAAGGATGTGCCTGTTCTGGACATTTCCCAGGAACGGAATCGCAGCGTGGCCTTGTGTGTCTGGCCTCTTTCACTCGGCATCAGGTTTTCAAGACACATCCGCGTGGTCATTCCTTTCTATGGCCGAGTAACGTCCCATGGTAGGGAGAGGCCGCACTGTCCATTTGCTGATGGTCATTTGGGTGGTTTTATGGTTTTTTTTATTTTTTAAATTATTTTTTTATTGTGGGTAAAAATCAAATTTTTCACAATACAAACCAATATTTGTAAAATGATATATAGATATGTATGCGTATATGTGCATTTGCTTACATAAATGTTATTTTTTCATATACATTTTAAAAGATGCTTAGATTACATAAATGTTACACAAAAATTACAAGGATTCCCATGTTCCCCACCCCCCACTCCTCCCACATAAACATCCTTCATTAGTGTGGCACATCCCCTGCAATGGATGTACACATCCTGGGGCTTTGCCACTAAGCATGGACCACAGTTCACATCGTAGACCCCACTCTCCCCCACACAGCTCTACATGGTGTATGCGGATGTGAAATGGCCTGTATCCGTCGCCACAACGTCACTCAGGACAACCCCCAAGTCCTGAAAAAGCCCCTGTATTACAACTGCCCTTCCCCTCCCCACCCCTTATGGTTATTTTTTAATCCATGTCTTTCAAGCGCTTCTGTTTTAGCTCTTTTCTAACAGTAAATGCTGATGGGTATGCGCAGGGAGGGGCTGGTACTTACAGGAGTGCAGCTTGAACATGAGCTTGACCGTGTAGTGGTACAGGGGGCTGCAGTCCTGGATGGCCTGGATGAGCGGGGCCAGGCGGCACTGGCCCGAGGATATCTGGGACACAGCGATGGCCGTGTTGAGCTGCCGGAAAACTGCAAGGAGGGGTGGGAGGAAGAGGGCGTGAGCGCAGGCAGGGGTTGGCGGCAGGGGACGAGGCCGGGGCTGAGCTGGGCAGGCTGACAGTGACCGCAGCCGAGGGCGGGCCGAGCCCAGGCCCGGGCCACGTGCCGGGTGGGCGTCAGCGCAACCCATCGCCGCAAGGACCCCGCAAGGCTCGCTGAAGGTCATCAAGCTTCTTAGACACCCATGTGCTCCCTGCCCCGAGATGGGAGCATAAGTACTGATGCTGCCTGAGCTCAGGTCAAGGGCGGCAGTGAGGTCGGTCTGGTCACCGCCTCCTGCTGGACCAGGCCGAGGTGCTGGAGAGGAGGCAGGTGGGTTCCTGCCCGGGCCTCGCGCTGCCCAGCGTTAGCGAAGGAAGAGGCTGCAGGGCCCAAAGGCCCCGGGGCCAGGCTTGCTCCAGGTCACACAGCAGCAAGGTCAGGACTGGGCTCTGCAGACCCAAGGACCCAGAACCTCACATGAACTGGGGGTCAATCTCCCCTGCCCTGACAATCGAGCCATTCATCAGCTCTCACAGGAAAGAAGGAAAATGGACAGACATGGGGCCGCCTCCTCCCGGGCCAGCACCGCCCCTGGTGCAGGGAGAGAAATGACAGAGCAGGCAGCCACGGCGGGAGAGCCGCCAGCGAGGTGCCCACAAGGGACAGAGGCTGGGAAACTGTTCCGGAACAGTCTACTTGTTTAGCTCGCTTGGGGGTGGGGCCAGAGGGCGGGGGTGTGAAGGAGGAAGCCGAGCGTTGCCCCTGCCCTTCTCTAAAATTACTCTTTAATCACCAGTATAATCGCACACTTGTAAAGTCTACATGCACTTCCCTTGAATAAAACAAAACACACACAAAGCGCTGTTTGGGGCTAAATATGCATGTAAACATTTTCCTGCGACTTGCTTTTGCTCGAGAGTGTTTTCCAGACCCTTCCCCACGAGGCCATGTGGCTGCATCTCCTCTCCTTGCCCTCACGTGCCAGGCAGCCCCTTCCCCATGGCGGCGTCAGGATGCTGCCCCTTGGGGGGCCGCCACGAGCTGGAGCTGCTGGCTGTGCCCCCTCCTTACACTGTCGAGACCCAAGCGTGGCCAGGAGGGGATCCCGCCGAGAGCAGTGCACGGCGGGGGGGCGGGGGTCGCTGTGCCCCACTTCCTGCCAGCCCCCCGGGCGCACTGAGGGCTCCGCTCCAAGCCGGCCTCTCCTCACGTGCCCGTCGGTCCTCAGCTCGCCGCGCTCGAGAGCCCAGGCCTGGCAGTGTGGGGAGGCTGCCCGGCCCGCCTCTTCCTAACTCCCGGAGAGTTTCCTTAAAAAGACTTTCTCTGCTCCCTCTCCTGGGAGCCCACTGAGTCACCCATTAGCCGTCTGGAAGCTGCCGCCCCAAACAATTGCCTCTCCAGGCCGGGAGGGCAAGCCCTCTGAGACTTCCTGTCCAGTGTCCCCGGGTTCCTGGGCTGGGAAGTCGGACGTGACTCAGAGGGACGTTAGAGCAGCAAGCAGGCAGCAGGCGCGCCCCAGCCCACACGCCACCCGTCTCGGGCCGCCTGGCGGAAGGAGGGCGAGACTGAGGCTCCTGACCGCCCCCAGGGCCTGGCATGGGGGGGCGCCCAGGAGGGGGCAGGAGCAGGTGCTGATGCCAGGGCAGCCTCTTTCACCCTCGCGACCCCAGGCACACGGGGAACTCTGCTCAGACCCCAGCGCCTCCCCTCGGGGGGCTCACCTGATTCCGAGAGCTTCAGCTCGCAGTCCATGTAGTCGAACATCTCCACCGTGAGCTGGAAGCTGAGGAAGGAAGGGGAAGGAGGCGGATGGGGGGTGGCCGGGGGGAGCAGGGCGCGCAGCTGCGGGCAAACCAGCTCTGCTGGGCACAGGGCGAGGGCACGTCCTTCGGCCCGAGACGCCAAGCACACCCTATCGTCTAACTGGGGCCTCGCGTCCTGGGAACAAGCCATTCGGTCCTAGAAATCCACTCAGCCATTTGCCCACCAGCGAACGGACAGCTGCCACGCGGGCACGAAATACTTCAGGAACAAACAGGGAAACTGAGGAAGGAGGGGTGGGGACGCCAGGGCACGCCACGTGTCCTGAGGGACTCACATGTTGTTGATGTCGGTCCCAGCTGCCTTCTCCAACACCTCATCCGTCACCTCCAGACCCGCAGGAAACTGGGGGTGCTGTGGAGAGAACCCCCCTCAGCTGTAGCCCCTGCCCCGGCAGGCCTGGGAGCGGAGAAGGCGGAGGGGGACAAGCTGGGAGAGGCGGGGAGGGGCCGCCCTGGAGAATCTACCTTGAGGTGGAAGGAGATTTTGGTCAGCAGCAGTTTGGTGTAAATGCTCACCAGCTGTCCGTATCGGTCGTGCAAGTGGCCCTGCGGGGACAGAGCCTCAGGTGAGGGCTGGCCCTGCGGACGGGCCCAGGGCCAGGGACCCAGGCACACATCAGGGCAAACAAGGAAACTGAGGCGGAAAGGGGCGAGAGGAGGGAGAAGCCCAGGCTATTCCTTCACCCGCCCACCCCTTCATTTATTCCCCTGAAACGCCGCCAGCTCTTCTCTTCCTGAGGGCCTCCGCCAACCTACCGCTCCTGCGCCCGTATCTTACCACTTATCGTTCTTCCCAGAGAAACTCTTGTGGGAAGAGAGCTCTTTGTCCCCGGGCAAGGGGCCAGCCCGGGCTGGGACGTCTTACTCAGAGCGCCGGCGTGCAGACAGGGGGGCGCGTCCCGGCGGCCGCAGCCCGACACCCGGTCAGCCCCTCCGCGGCCACCCAGCCGCTGGTCACCCTCCAGTGGCCATCGGGTCCCCCAGGCCCACCCCGCAAAGGGGATGCACCGACAGCAAAGGCCAGAAACCCTCCCCACCAAGGTGGCCTCCGACTCCAGGTCTGGAGCGGATCTAGAGAGTACACGCTCCCGGGGCCTCGGCCTCAAGCACCCACTTCCAATCAGGAGCAGTGCCCACGGCCAGCCTGGGGGCGCCAAGGAGCCTGCACCCCGCACGGGGCCGCCTGTCGCCGCGTTTCCCAGCTACCGGGGACGACAGGCGGGGACTTCGGGAGCCCGTTAGTCACACGCCTGGAACTTGCTGCACGAGCCCGTGCGGTGACTTCACGTTGACTGATGCTCACCCCCAGCCTTCCAGAAGCCCACCCGCAGGGTCCCATTCGCTGGGCCCGGGGGCCCGGGAGGCCCCTCAGCTCCAAGCGTCACGCCAGCGGGGCCTCCCGGCACCTACCCACAGGTCCCCGAGCTCCCGAACGTTGCTCCGGTACCGCTGGCAGTCATGGAGAACCTGCGGCGCGGGGGGAAAGCCGCTCGCGGGAGGGGTCCTCACACCTTCGCCCCCGCCAGCCGGCACGCCAGGGGAGGGACAAAGTGGAGGCCGCGGCAGGTGGGCCGGCCAGAGCCCGGGGGACAGGCAGACCCCGCGGACAGCGCCCCTCCCTCAGAGGGGACCGCAGCGCTGGCCCCCGGGGAGGGGAGGGGGTGCGGCACTCACGTTGGGGTGCCCGTCTCGAAGGACCTTGTGGAGGACATGGCAGAACTTCCAGCTGAGGACGGCGCTGCTGGAGAGCGGCAGGCCGATGGCGTAGGACCAGAAGGTGAACGCCCCCTTCTCGTGGTGAGTGCCCAGGATGATGCCTGCAGGGTCAAGGCCAAGGGCGCACAGCGCGGCCTCACACTGTAACTCCACGCCCACAGTGCACTGAGAGCCGCCAATTCCAGCCAAGGGCAAGGCGGGGTCCCTGGGAAGCCCACCCCTGAATTTAACTGGGCCCAATGGCCAAAGGCGCCTCCGTGAAGAGGACGCTCCGTCGACCGCCTGCACAGACCTACAGCCACAGCGGACGCCGCGGGCACCCCGATTCCCAAACCCCCAGGTGGACGCTGACCGGCCCCTCCCGCCTCTTCCCCGGGCCAGAGGGACGGGGACGCGGGGGGAGGCAGGTGAGGATACGCCGGGCGTGCTTCTCCTTCACGGGGGCCTCCTGGGCGTTGATGGCTTTGCTGATGCTGATGGCCTGGAGGGGGCAGGGCGGCTGAGGTCAGAGACAGCCAGGGGAAGGGCCACCCAGGGGGCCCCCGGGACGAGGACGTCCTCCCGCCCAAGAAAAGCAGACCCCTGTGGGACGTCCTTTCACCTGACACGAGCAGCCAACGCTTCGGCCGATACTCAATGCCACCAACCTACCAAGCTGGGCACCGAGAGGGCCACCCCTGGCCTGAAACCTGCTCGGCCTGCACTCCCCTCAGGGGACGCGGCCCCCCTGAGCCCCAGGGGGACTGGGCCAACGACCTGGCTCACAGTCCCGTCTGGGCTGTCCGGGGAGAAACGTGCGACCCCACTGACAGAGGGGGTGGCCTAAGCTCGAGCTCCATGCTACTCCACCGAGAAGCAGGACTTGAACCCAGGTCCTTCCACATTGTCCACTACAGCTGGCTGCCTCACCCCGAGGCAGGGACGAGACCCCACCAGCTTGACTCCACTCCTGCTCCTGCTGGCAGCTCCTGAGAGCTGCCCCCTTGGGCTTCTCGCCCCCCAAAAGGCCTCTCCGGATGCTTCTGCTCCCAAGACTTTCCTGCACTGGCTGCTCCCTCTGCTGCCCTCATGGGAAGCCGGGGCACGTGCTGCCAAGCCCCTCTCCACCCCAGAGGCCTGGCCTGGCCCCCCAGGGCTCTAAGGTGTCGTGTTTCTCCACCTGGGGGCAGCCCCAGGAGCCCCTTGACGCCCCGCCCCCAGCACCTGGCTGGGCAGGCTGGTCCTTGTGGATGGAGAAGGGGGCCAGCAGGGGGTGGGTGGGGGTCCCAGACGGGGCAGGCTGCTCCAAGCCAGCCAGTGCCCCCCAGGTCTGTCTGGTTAGTGTTTGCTGAGCCTACGGGGTTGCAGTGGACGCAGCGCGAGACAGCCCCACTCCAGCCAGGCCCCAGCCCACAGGCCTCCCTCTGCCCTGAGGCTGCCCCTGGCTGCCGCCCCCGGCTGACCTCCTCTGACACGCTGGGACCTCTGCGCCACCCTCCCCGGTGCCCACTGCTACACCCTGTTCCGGATGCTTCTTCCAGGGCGCCATGCGCCATCTCCCAAAGGGCAGGTGGGCTTCCCGCCTCCTGCAAGGGGGAGGCGGCACAGAGTGGCTGCGACCCCACTGCACTGAGGCGGCCGTGGCAGCCAGGCCCAGGGCCTTGGCAGGACAGCGTGTCCTGGGCGGCCTGTGGCGGCGCCCCAGGAGCCTCCAGCATCCAGGGCTGGGAGAGGGTGGCACTCCTGGACCTGTGCAACCCCGTCCTCGCCCCTGGTGAGCAGTGGAAGCCATGGGGCCCCGAGAGCCACACCCAGACAGGCCCCCCCAAGCCCTCCCCCGACTTCCCACAAGAGACCCGGGAGGGGCTGAGATGGCAACTCCTCTCCACCCCGGGGCTGCCTGCCCCCCTCTCTGGCCATGCTGCCCAGAGCAGAC
>JAQZBX010107330.1:0-10649 GCA_029593785.1 Cabassous unicinctus
TGCCCCGTGTCTGCTCCCCGCATGAGCCCAGCCTCCCCCTTCTGACTACCCCATGGCGGAGCCCCCTGGACCCCCTTCTGTCTGTCTTATGGCTGCGGTCTATCTGCCTGCCCCTCCCCCTTTGCACCCTCTTTGGAGGAGTCTGATTGTCCGGTGCCTCCTCCGTCAGTCTGTCTGGTCTGGCCTGACCTCTCCATCAGGGTAGCCCCCAGGGTATCTCTGACTGAGTGACTTGTCAGGCTGCCCAGAGCCCGCCCTGTCTGTCTGTCTGTCTCTTCCCCCAGAGCACCCTCCTCTGCCCCATCTTGGGCAACCCAGTGCTGGGGGGGTGAGGGAGCAGCCTGGGAGGCCGAGAGGGGGGTCCCGGGTGGACGGAGGGGGCCGGCACGTCCTCAGGGCCGGTCAAGGGGGCACCCTCTGTGCCAGGGCTGCTGAGAAGGCGACACCCCTCCTTCCCACCCGCACCTGGAGCTCGAGGTTAGCCCCAGAACGTTCCCTGCTGCCCGTTCCCTGGTAGAGGCGCGTGCCGGCCGCCCCCTGGCCCGTGGGCCCGGCTGGCATTCCGAGAGGCAGGGCCCGGAGTCCTGCCCACTCCTCGGAATTCTGGGCCGCCGCCTCCTTGCCCTTGGGAGCCGGGGCCAAGGGGCAGCGGCGTGATGCGGGGGTCACTCTTGGCAGCCAGGGGTCACTTTATTCATAGTAGTCGGGCAAACGCCTCGACAGACGAGGTAACTCCTGAGCAGGCTGGGTGGCGGAGGGAGGGGTAGATGGGGGGACCCCCTGGGAGAAGATGGAGCAACTTGCGGCCTCCAGGTCTGACCCTCTGCCCCTTTCAGGCTCAGGGAGGGTCAGGGTCTCGAGAGTGACCCCACAGGGGCAGCCTGAGGTCCCCGAAAGGGACGGGACCCCCTTGTAAATATAAAGAGCCTTTGTGGTTGTGCAAAGCAAACCTGGCTTGGGGAAGCCACGGGGGTCGGTGGGGAGAGGACGCTGGGTGGCCCTTTGAGCTACCTGATAAGGTTACTAGAGGGAAGTTCACCCTAGCAGTGATACTTCTTTTACCTCTGAGTCTTTGGGTGGTGGGGGACAGGTGGTGAGATTAGACTTTAGAAAGCAGCAGCAGAGCTCTGGCAGGGAGGGCTCCCTGCAGGGGATGGGGTGGGGCATTAGCTTTGGGGTTTTGAAGGATGAGTAGGAGTGTGTTTGGGGAGAGCATTCCAGATAGTGGGTGGAAACAGCTTGTACAAAGGTGTAAAATATCATCCCTTGAGTAGGGAACTTAGCTTTCCCCTAAAAAACTCTTAGCCCTCTCACCAGCCCTAGGGGGCAGGTACCTTATCTCCATTTCCTGGAAACTGAAGCCCAGAGACAAGCCAAGTCACCTGCCCAGTTTCCCCTGGCCAGGCGACCTGGCCCCAACAATGGTTAACCCAGCCCGGGCAGCAGCAGGGCAGAGTCTGGCCAGGGCAGCCACAGCCCATGGCTCCAGCCTGGCCCCGGGGTGGCCTCTGGGCCCCTGGGAATTCCCTCCCGAGTCCCCATTTGGTCAGCAGTTCCAGAGAAACAGGGAGGGAGTTTTGGTTTCACTTCCCAGGCAGCCTGGGGGGAGGAAGTGCTTCTGGGCTGGGAGGAGAAGGGCACAGGGGAAGACAGGCTGGATGCTCAGCTCCAAGGCTCGCTCATTCGGCCTCAGTTTCCTCCCAATAGCACTCACGCTTCAAGGCTGGGAAGGGAGGCCAAAGGATATCCATGAGTCAGGGTCTGCTCATTCCTATCCCTGCCCAGCCCACAGCCTGGTGGGGGAGGTAGGCAGGAAACAAGTCAGACAGCAAAGTTTCCTGCCTGTGCTAAGAAAAGAAAGCAGCCTGCTGGAGACCTGGGTGGTCACAGAGGGCTTCTTGGAGGAGGTGGCATTTGACCTGAGCCCTGAGGGATGAAAAGATTTTGCTAAGATAGGGAGTGGGGCCGAGGTGAAGGGGTGGAGGAGGCATTCCAGGCAGAGGGTGAGGTTGTGCAAAGGCCCTGAGGCTGCCCGTGACTGGTGCTTTGAAGCAACAGGGAGGAGGCCCTTGTGGCTGGAGTGGAGCAGCCTGGCCGCCTCCATTGTCCAGCCTCTGTCCCCAGGAGCCCGGGCACCTCTGTGTGCTGGGTGGGGAGAGAGACGCCCCTTGTGGATGGCCCATGGCAGGCAGGGTCCAGCTGAGCCTCACCCCGGCCTCTTGACCCCCGGCGCCCCACTCACCGTGCCTGGTAATGGCCACGTGGTTGGTGGGGGCGGGGAGGGAGAAAAGCCGCTTCCCCCACGGGCGCGAGGCGAAGGGGAAGTTGTGGTGCAGATGTTGCATTTGTGGTGGACAGAGCTCCAGGAGAGCCCGGGGAGGCCCTTTCGACCTGCTGCGCGAGCTCAGGCAGTCTGTGCCTCGGTTTCCCCATCTGTCACCATGGGGCTAACCTTGGGGAGCTCTGGGCTGGTAGAGGGAGACCCCCATTGTTGCCCAGCCTGCCTCGTGCCTCAGTTTCCCAATCTGTCACAAGGGCGGATGCCCTGGAAAACCCTAGACTGTTGCGTGGAGGCCTGGTTTTTGCCTGTGACCTCAGGGGTCCCTAGAGCTCTTACTGCCTCGGTTTCCCCATCTCTCACAGGGGCCATGAGCCTGGGGTCCAGTGGGCTGCTTACCCCCACCGTGTGACTTTGGGAGGGTCTCCAGGCCTTTCCGTGCCTCAGTTTCCCCCCAAATCACTCTGGAGACTGGCGTGGGAAGGCTGGGTCCCCGCCTGCATCCCTGATGTGTGATGCCCTGCTCTGTCCGCCCACAGGCACCATCTGCGTCCTGCTCTCCTTCCCCTTTATCTTCAGCCCCTGCCTGGGCTGCGGGGCCACCACGCCCGAGTGGGCCGCCCTGCTCTACTATGCCCCCTTCATCGTCATCTTCCAGTTCGGCTGGGCCGCCACGCAGATCGCCCACCTCAGCCTCATACCCGAGCTCGTCACCAACGACCACGAGAAGGTGGAGCTCACGGCTCTCAGGTACCGCCTCAGCTTTGGGCTCCCGCATGGCTGCCCGGCGCTGGGTCTCCCGAGTCCCGGCTCGCCCATCGACAAAACGGTGTATTTGTCAGCTACTGCCGCGTAACAAATTCCCACCCAGTCACAAATTCCTATCAAGTCACAAATTCCCACCAAGTCTGCAGCTTAAAACACATGTTTATCATCTGTGGGTTTATTCCTGACCCATCTGTGGGGTCCTGAGCCAGGACCTGCTCACCTGATTAGGTCAGACCCACCCAGGACAATCTCCCTTTGGCTGTGAACTCAAGGGCACACTGATTAGGCCCCTCAATCTCATCTGTAAACTCCCTCCTGCCTTCACCTAATCCGTGGGAGAGGCAGCCCGTAGTGGGAGGGGCTTCTTTTATTACTGGGGTGGGGGCAGAGCCAGGGGGCCCACCTGAGACTTCTGCCTGCCACATGTAGGGACAGCTGGAGCCTGGCTTTCCCTGTCAGCTTGCTGGGGGGCCCTAAAGCAGTTTGTACTGGACTCGAGGAAAGTGAGAGCATTCATCTGGCGCTTGCTGTGTGCCCGGCCCCGCTGGGGGCGGGAACTCTCCCCACCGCTGTTCACCAGAGGCGGGAACAGGCCCAGGGAGGGGGGCGTGTGCCCAGAGCGGTCCCGATGGGAATCATTTAGGGGAAGGAAACACACGCACGGAGGCGGCCAGGGTGGCTGGAGCTCGGAGCAGGGCGTGGCACACAGTGGGCGCTCAGTAAGTGCGTGTTAGTCTTACTGTTTAGCCCGGCATCCTCAGGGGCCCCACCCACCCTGGCCTCCTCCTCGCCCCACCTCTGAGTTCCCCATGATGGCCGAGAGACGCGGGCAGCAACGGCAGGGATTGCCCAACGCCCACGGCACGGGGGAGCTTGCTAAGCGCGGGCACCTCACCAGCTCTTCACTTTGACCTTTGGAGATAGCGTTGCCCCACCTTACAGAAAGGGAAACTGAGTCCTGGTGCGCGCCAGAGACTCCCCCTCCTCCCCTGCCCCAGCTGATCTCACCCCGGGGCTGCTAACACGAGCAGCCCTGATGATTCTGGACCCCGACTGAGTCTCTGCACCCTGACCCGGGGGAAGGGGAGGCACGGGGGTCAGAGCTGTGTCTCGTCGGGTCGTGTGCAGGCCGGGGAAACTGAGGCCAGAAGGCGTGGCCTGGCGGTGGCTGAGGCGGCCCATCAGCCAGGGACTCCCCCACACACCACAAGCGGCTCTGCGGCGCCCCCGGGGAGGAAGTGGGCCTGAGGTTTCCGGGGCCGCCTGTGCTGAGGCCTCCCCTCGCCCCGGCCAGGTACGCCTTCACCGTGGTCGCCAACATCACCGTCTACGGCGCCGCCTGGCTCCTGCTCCACCTGCAGGGCCCCTCGCCCGCGGAGCCCGCCCAGGACGTCAGCGACCAGCTGGGGGTCCAGGATGTGCCTGTGTTCCGGGTGAGCTGCGGCCCGGGGTGGGCCAGGTGGGTCACCCCCGAAGTCCCCGAACCCTGGGCTGGGGCCGCGAGAGCCACGGCTGACCGACCCCCTTTCCTGCTGGGCACCCCCCGCCCTGCCAGAACCTCTCCCTGTTGGTGGTGGGCGTCGGAGCCATCTTCTCGCTGCTGTTCCACCTGGGCACCAAGGAGGGCCGCCGGCGGCAGCCGGAGGAGCCCGATGAGCACAGCCCCCTGTTGAGCCCTGCCCGGCCTTTGCTGCTCTGGAAACATTGGCTTCAGGAACCGGCCTTCTATCAGGTGCGCTGAGGGGTCCATGCCCCACTCCCACCGCGCCCTTGACTCTGCCCGGCTGCGCCTGCCTCCGGGAAAGCCAGCAGGCCAGGAGCAAGCCTGGCTGCTTCTCCAGTCCACACCCAGGGCAGACATGACCAATCCATCGCTGCTGTCCTCTGCCTGCCCAAGCGGGCAGGCTCTACTAATGGATCAGGTGCCTGCTCACCCAGGCCCGCCAGCGCCCCCTGCTGGCGGGAGCTGAGAAGGGCCCGGCCTCCCATCCTGAGCCTCCGCCCCGAGTGCCTCCCTCTGATCCCTGCGCCTCCCCCGTCTGCCCGCCCGCAGGTGGGCGTGCTGTACATGAGCACGCGGCTCATCGTGAACCTGTCCCAGACCTACATAGCCATGTACCTCACCTACTCCCTCCACCTGCCCAAGGTGAGGTGGGCGGGGCCGGGGCAGGGAGGCGGGTGTGGGAGGGGCCTGGGGCTGACACGCCCGGCTTTGCCCCCGCAGAGGTTCATCGCCACCATCCCCCTGGTGATGTATCTCAGTGGCTTCTTCTCCTCTTTCCTCATGAAGCCGATCAACAAGTGTATCGGGAGGAACGTAAGTTGGCAGCGGTGGGTGGGGGGCCCGGGGCCCGCCGACTCGGGGTTCCAGACCACGGGGCCCTCGCCTTGTAGAAGCCCAGGGCCTGGGAACCCAGAATTCCGGAATCCTGGCTTCTAGGCCTCTTGGAGCTGCAGCGCTCTAGAATTTTCCGCGAGTGACGCATCCTTCGTTGTGTGGTAGGGGAGCCGGGGGCGGCTACTGAGCACCTTGAAAGGTGGCAGCGGGGGCTGAGAAGCGGAATCCTTTCCTTTTCTTGCATTCGAAGGGATTCGTGTTTTGGCTTAAGTGACGACGCATGGCCAGTGGGCACAGCTCTGGGTCTCCAAATTCTGTAAAGTCAGAGCTGGGGTCCCTTAGGGACGTCTGTTTCCTCCTCTAACAGCTGGGTTTGCTGGTGAGGGGGGAGCACAGAGGGCAAGCGCCTGACGCTGGGTGGTCCCTCTCTGCAGCTGACCTACTTCGTGGGCCTCCTGGTGGTCCTCGCCTTCGCTGCCTGGGTGGCGCTGGCCGCCGGGCTGGGCGTGGCCGTGTACGGGGCAGCTGTGCTGCTGGGCGCGGGCTGCGCCACCGTCCTCGTCACCTCGCTGGCCATGACGGCCGACCTCATCGGCCCCCACGCGGTAGGGCTGGAGGGCAGGGCCGGGCTGGGGGTCGGGGCCCAGGCCGGGGGTGGGGGGGGTGGGCCTCAACCCCGTTGCCCCCATGTCCCGCCCCCAGCACAGCGGAGCCTTCGTGTACGGCGCCATGAGCTTCTCGGACAAGGTCGCCAACGGCCTGGCCGTCATGGCCATCCAGAGCCTGCACCCCTGCCCGTGAGTGCCGGGCGCGCGTTTTCGTTCATTCGTTCAGATTTATTGAGCGCCTGCTGGGTGCCGGGCAGTGCTCGAGACGCTGGGGATTCAGCTCTCGGTACAGCCGGCAGTGGCTTCCGGAGGCCGTTCAGTCAATCGACAAACGAGTCTGTCCTGTGCGTCAGGCGCTGGGGGCACGGGGTACAAATGTAGTGGAGGAAGGGGAGTGGGCAGGCCTGGAGGGGGACGGGGCGGGCGCGGGGGGAACCCGGGAAGCAAGGCCGACCTGGCCGTCTGTTCCCCTGGAGCTGGGGACGCTCCGCCCGTACAAATGATCACAAACTGCGAGGAGACCGGCGGGCCGTGGCGTGCAGAACGCCATTTCCAGGAATCGGGTCAGGGAGGGCTTCCCTGAGGAGGTGACGTTGAGCAGAGACCTGGATAATGCCTGGGAGTTCTAGGCCAGTGGGGCGGGGCAGCCCGTGCAAAGGCCCTGAGGCAGGACCAGGCCTGGCCTGTTGGCTGGAGCAGAGGGAGCGAGGGGGAGGGCTGGGAGGGGACGGGGTGGCGAGGGGACAGGGCAGGTCGCACAGGGCCTGGTGGGCCGCTGGGAGGACTTGGGCTTTTACCCCGAGGGGGAGGTGGGAGCCATGGAGGGCTGTGGGCAGAGGAGGAACGGGTCGACTCGGTGCTCACAGGCGCCCTCTAGGGGCTGAGGACAGCGTGTGGGGGGTGACCAGGGTGGAGGTGACTGCGCAGGTCCCCCTGGGCGAGGACGGGGGCAGAACCCGGGGCTGGAATTTGAAGGAAAGGCCGCCAGGATTGGCCGCCGCGAGGGACGCGGGAGGGGAAGGGAAGAGGGTGGCGCCGCTGTCACCTGAGGTGGGAGGGGGGAGCGAGGGGTCCGGGCTGGCTTTGTGGGGGCATCTTCCCGGGGGTCCCCTCAGCAGCCTCCCCCCTGCCTCCCCTGCAGCTCGGACCTCTGCTGCGGCGCCTGCGTGGGCTTCTACCGCTGGGTGATGGTGGCGGTGACGGGTGGCGTGGGCGTGGCGGCCGCCCTGGCCCTGAGCAGCCTGCTCATCTGGCCCATCCGCCTGCGCAGCTGTGAGTGGCGCCCCCGGGGGGAGCCCCCGGCCAGGGGCCCCAGCCCGGCCCCTCGGCCCGCCGAGCCCCGCTCGCCCTCCTCTCCCGCAGGGAACCGCCCCGAGGACCGAGCCTGATGCCCGGCGCGTCCACGCGGCACCTCCGCGTCCAGCCCAGAGGCCCGTGGGAGGAGCTGCCGCCTGTCACAGGCGCCGCGCTCGGGTTCCCCGCCCTTGCCGGGCCGCGGCGATGACGACGGCCGATGGGCAGCCCCCCCCGGTGGCGTCCCCCCAGGCTGGGGGCACCCGCCCGGCCTTCGGGGGCCCTGGGGGAGCCCCCCTCCAGGGTTTGGGGAAGCCCCAGTCCCCACTCAGACCCACTTCCCGCTCGCTGGGTTTGGGGTCACCTCTCCCCGGGTCACGGGGGCAGGTGTCCAGCCCTCGCTTTCCGGCCTGGCTGGGGTCTCCCCGCATCCTGCCAGGGCCCCCCTGGGGGGCCGGCGTCGTGGGGACCCTGCCGGGAGACCCCGGCTGCCGGCGGGTCTGGTGGTCCGGAGGCGCCCACAGGCTCGGCGTGTCCGGCCCTGGGTCCACGTCCAGGGGCCTCTCGCGACGGCGTGGCCGCGGCTCCTGTAGACCTGGGGTCCAGGCGGGGTGGGGGAGCCGGCCCCCGTCCACCCCTGCCCCATGCCTGGGTGCCGCTCGCTCGCTCCCCGTAACTGGACGCTGGACGTCCAGGCGCCGCACCCGTTCCGCAAAACGGACGGACGCACGGGCGGACAGAGAGAGCCGGGCTGCGAGCGGGAGGACGGAATGAGGATTTTGGGGAGCCCCTCCCCGTCAGTGCTGGGGCGTGTAGACGGGCGGTGGCCGCTGGGCCGTCGAGGGGCAGTAGCGCTCCAGCGGCCACTGCCGGAAGTTCTGGGCCGTGAAGCGCGGGCGCTGGGGCGCCGACAGCGCAGGCACGTAGTCGGAGGCCGGCGAGGGCGGCTGCACCCCGAATCTGTTCCTGTCGAGAACTGCGGGGCCGGGGCTCGGGGTCACCGCGGGCACCCAGGGGCTCCGTCCCCCGGGATGGCTTGTGGGGGATCCTCTGGGGCCGAGCCCTCCCTGCCTCCACCCCTGGAGGGTTCTGGACCCCGTGCTCACCGAACTCTTTTCCCCGGACGTGTCTGTCTCGCCGCAGCGCGGTCCCCCACCGGGTGTTGGGGCTCAGGGACTGCGCGGGCACGACGGGGTCGTACCACGCCGTCTCCCGCAGGCGCTGGGTGTAGGCTGCGGGAGGGGTGGCGTGAGCTGGCTCGGCTCCCTCGCGGCCCCCAGGGTGGGGTGGCCCCAGGGTGGGGCGGCCCCCAGGGTGGGAAGGCCCACGCTGAGGGCCGGTGCTCACCGGGGGCCATGCCGCGCTCGCGGTGGCTGTGGCAGCCACGCCAGTGGATGTAGGCCTCGCGCCGGAGCTGGTCCAGGGCCCGCGGGAGTGTGTACCAGGCGTCGCGGGTGTCCACGTTGGTCAGGCCCGTGTACCACGGCTGGCCGGCCGCGTCGCGGCCCATGGGCGTGTACTTCCAGCGCGTCGCCTGCTTGATGGCCGGCGCCCAGCGGGGCCCCTCCAGGGACAGGTAGTCATCGCTGGGGGCCGGGGCAGCACAGCTGAGTCTGGGGCCAGCCCCGGTCCCCTCGCCGATCCCTGGGCGGCTCATGTCACCGTGGCCATGGCAGGAGGGGGGTTGCCACAGCCTGACTCCCTTCTTCCCCGCTTGGCCGTCCTCCCCCGCCAGCTGCCCCCGCCTCGCCCCCAGTGCCCTGCCGGACCGTCCATCCTGAAGCTTTTTGGGGTTCTCCCCTGGGAGACACCAGCAAGCTCTGGCCACTCCTGGGGTCCTAAGTTCTTGATCAGGCTCGACTTCCTGTTAGACCTGCAGGCCGCCGCCTCCAGGAAGCCCCCTGCCCAGCCCCAGGCGTGCAGCAGGGAGGAAGCGGGCCCCGCGGGGGCAGGGCTTGCGGGGGCTGAGCGCCTGGCCCAGGGTCCACGTCTTCAGCTGTTGCCCACCCAGTCGCCAGGGGCTGGCTGGCAGCGAGGCGGACACCCTCCCGCTTCCCTGGAGCTCGGGTTCGAAGGGGAAGCTACGCAAGTAAGCGGCACACACGCTGCCCACACAGCCTGTTCCAGGAGGGCCCCCGGGGCAGACCCTGCCCTGGGCTGAAGCCTCCCCGAGGTGCCGGGGGGCCCAGACAGCCCCGGGCAGGGGTCGACGGGCCGAGGGACAGAGGCGAAGGCCACGCAGACCAGACGGAGGTGGGAATCTACTAAAGCGCCATGAATCTGTGATGAGACCCCAGGCTCTGGTGCTGCAGGGAAGTCACCTGGCCAAGTGGAGCCGCACCTGCTGGCCCCGCCTCTCCAGGAGCCGCACCTCCTGGCCCCGCCTCTCCAGGGCACACGCGCAGCTGGGACCCAGTGGCTTCCCTCTTGGGAGGGCCCCAAGGAAACGGCTTCAGACTGACACTGTGCCCGGGTGGCCAGCGCCGGGCGCCCAGCGGCCGGCTTGCGTGTCCCGCGTCCCTTGTGCCTCGCGGGCGCCCAGCTCAGAGCGGTCACTCCAGGCTTGAGCCGTGCCCGGGGAGCCAGGAAGCCGGCTCTCAGCGGCCGTTGCCTAGAGCCCTGCGCTGGCCTGGCCTCCATGCTGCGTGGACACCTCAAGGTCATCGGGGCGCCCGCCGCAGGAAGCCAATATCCTCGAGCCCCCCAACAGCAAGCGCACGTGGTTTTTAAAAGTGCCATTAAACCCGGGTGAAATCACACGAGGAAAAGCGCATCTGCTTAGCCCAGCGTCCCCTCCAGGCTTGTCCAGGAGCCTGTGTGTGTGTGTGTGTGTGCGCGTGTGCGCGCATGCGGGCGTGCACCTTCCCCACACAGGTGGACGCCTGCTGCGTTTTGCTTCCCTGGGGAAAGCCGCCTGCAGGAGCTCCTTTTCCGCAGCAGCGTAATGCCCGCTAGTTGAGACGCCACTGACTGGTGGTCTGTCTGCGCCCCGAGCTGGGTGGGCTCATGCAGGTGTGCGCCCCTGCCGGTGGGGAGGGTGGGGAGGGCCGAGCACCCTGGGCAGTGGGCTCCTGCAGGAGGCAGAACCACAGACAGAGGGCCTGGGCGGGGCTCACCTGTGCAGAGGGGCCGGGAAGTCGGTTTCCAGGGTGCCCCGGGGGACACAGAGCCGGGCCGTCTCCAGCCTCAGCACCTGCATGTCTGCCTGGGCCTGCGGCTGCACCCAGGAGGGCCCGAGGCCATTGTTGACAGGACAAAGGCCGGCAGCACAGGGTGTCCTGGCAACGGCCCCACCTGGCCCGCCCTCCCCCCTCCTCCCTGCCCAAGGCTGCAGGGCAGTGGCTGTCCCCAGGGCCCCCCACCC
>JAQZBX010107331.1:0-10665 GCA_029593785.1 Cabassous unicinctus
TTTTTTTTTTTTTAATAAACCTAGTTGAAATGAAGCCGTTTGATTTGCTAGATTACACTTTGGCAGAGTAAAGTCTTTGCTGAATTTAGAAAACCAATTTGGACAAAATGTCGACTTTGTAGAAATTAGGCTTTTTCCATGTCTTCTACCCAGAGATAAATTATTGTGCCAACTGGAGAACTGCTGTTAAATGATAGCCCCTCCCTGCCTCGGGACTAAGCTGGAATTGGGAGACTCACTTCACTGGTTTTCATGGTACTGCTCATCTATCTAATTGCTAATGGAATTCTTTTCACACTTCAGAAATCCCCAAATGCTTTACAATGAATAAAGTGTTAATTTGATGACCATATGGCAACCAATTAACCATGGAACCAAAATTCCAGACATTGAAACCTGTTATTGGAAAGGGAGAGGACTTAAATAATGGAATCTCAGGCTGTCAGGGGTAAGGGATTTGGTTATTTTTTAAGTACTAGAATGTTAATTTTTATAAAAGGTAAGCTGGAAAGTTTTATAGTGCTGTTATTTTAATTGGCATTGTGAAAGAAAAAAAAATGGATTCTCTTCGTGAAAAACTATTTTTCAATCCAATAACAATTTTGAATAGAAGCCAGATAACCTGATAAGATATTAATGGCTCAAAGATAGATATATGCCTCAATGAAGCAGACTGACACTTTTACTAGCTTAACCATTTAGTGAAAGCAATACTCTTGTAGGACCATATTTCCTGAAGTAAAGATGATCTGTTCTCAATTTTATGTGCATAATATTTTCCTGGTGCTAGCTTTGATAGGCAAAATATTTTTGAAATGTTGGCCCCAATAATGATTGTTCTAGTTCAAATCATTGTCAGGTTATGAGTGTATAATCCTAAAAACAAAGTGTTAGCGATATTTCCAAGCAGTTTTATCTTTATTCTACATTTCTGGACATTTGTAATAGGGTATTCTTCTGATTAATATATATTTTTATTAAAGTTTGTGTTTAGATTATGATGGGGAAAGAGGTTTGGAAATATATTTCTTCTAACAAAATATTAAGATAGTGTTTCTGATGTCAACCCACACCTCCTCAGTTGTTTGTTTTGAACTCTAGAAACAATTGTGTGAGCTTTCAGTCTATTTTGAATTAATGCTGGTTCACACTTTGAAAAATTTGTAGCAAATTGCTGTGCCTAATCATGCATCACTTACTTTTCCTTTATTTTTTCAGTGGCATTTGAGAATTAGGTGACATTAAGTTTTGTTTTTATACCATTTAGTTTTTACAAGCAAGCTTAAAGTTGAAGAAAAACTAGGTGGTGTGGTCAAAAGTCAAAAAGTCCTTTTTATATCTGGTAGTAGTCCAATTATTTCCAGCTTTCTTGAAAACAATAAACATTTGTTCAATATCTGGTTGGAGTACTGGTTAGATAGCTGCATTTAAAGTAGTTTTAAGAATGTTACTGGATTAGAATTCAAACAGTAAGCTTTTTAAAATGAAATATCTAAGAATATTATCAGGAAATGCATGCTTTATGTTAACAAAATACATTTCTTTAACATTCCTCATTCTTGATCTTTTTCAGAATTCACATTAACTTTGCATGTGCACAGACTTGATCACAAACATTTTGTGAGTTTATAAGTTCCTTTTGCTATTTATAAAAATCCAGTATTAACTTGACCTTTGAAACCTTGGTCCCTTTAACTTACCAGTCACATTGACTGGTGTTTTAGGCTACGGAGATGCCGAGAATTAAGACTAATAGGTAGCTACCCATTACTTTAAGACTCAAAGTTGTTTATTTTTTTTCTGATAATTACTATATTTTCTCCATTATTCTCCTTTAAATGGTCACAGTGTGTACTACTTGAATGTACCATCCAAAAGATGTAGCTTCAGAATCACAGTGGTTGCCCCCGGTCCATGAACCATTTTTGTAGTATGAGGATGGAGTGCTGTCTACTGAAACAATACTCTTAAATGTGTAGTGTGTAATATTTTCTAATAAATTTTTTGATAAACAAAAGTAATGTCTGGCATTTTATTCTTAAGGTTGCTGAGAAATTATGGATCTTATCTCGTTATAACTTCCCAAACATGTATGTTGAAGTTTTTCTTGCATTTGTACAAAAGTTAGTAGCATCATGGTTACCATTAATGTTCAAGCTCTGAAGCAAGCTTAGAATTAGCTATAACTATGTAGCATATTAGCACAGTCATTGTAAGAAAGTAGAAAAACTTCAGTAAATAAAGTTTGTGGGGGGAAGAGATTGAAAAACAAAAGGATAAAAATCACCTATAATCCTGTCATTCGAAGGTGACATTAACACTGACCAAACTGCACATAACTATTTTATAACCTACCTTTTTAACTTAGCAGTATATTGAGAATTTTCCATGTTAATGAAAATTATTCTGCAGTGTGATTTCTCATGACTGTCTAGTATTGTATTACATGGATGTATCTTTGTTGCTTTTAAATTTTACTAATATAAGTAAGCCTGTTGTAAATATCTTTATATATACAGGCATACCTCAGAGATACTGCAGGTTCGGTTCCAGAACACTACAATTAAGCGAATATCACAATAAAGCAAGTCACGAAATTTTTGGTTTCCTAGTGCATATAAGTTATGTTTACCCTATACTGTAGCCTATTAAGTGTACAATAGCAATATGTCTAAAAATAAATGTTCATCTCTTAATTAAATGTGACAGACACAAAGTGAGCACCTGCTGTTGGAAAAATGGCACTTACAGACTTGCTCAATGCAGGGTTGCCACAAACCTTCAATATGTAAAGAAATGCGTTATCTGCAAAGCGCAATAAAACAAAGCAAGGTATGCCCAAGTATCTTTGTACCCATTTCAGATTGTTTTCTTAGGGTGAATTCCTAGATATATAATTTCTTGGTCAGTTTATTTTCCCATAAGAAAAATTTAATGTAATTATGTACACACACTTGATGTATAATTTTTAAAAATTCAGTCATATTTAGTAGGGACTCCTTTATATTCCTTAGCTGATTTCTTTGTCCAGAGAACTCTGGTGAAAGATGTGTTTGTGTATCTTTCCAAACACCAGTAAATTTACAAAAATGTTTAAGGTTCCAGGAAAATAAATGAGGGTTTCACAAATGTTTTTCTCCAGCACATGAATTATACTCTAAGCTAGTCTGCATGCCACCATCCCCCCCCTTAATAAATTGAACCTATCTTCCAACAGTAGTACATTAATATGTGGCAGGTTCTTTATAATGGCTGTAGTATTTTTCTGTTAATAGACATTTAAGTTATGTGCAGATTTGGGCTGTTAGAAACAATTCTTTAATGAACACCGTTTGCGACTGTATCAAGAATCTGACTTTTGTATACTAGATTACATTGAACTTCAGTGTATACATTTTAAGCCTTAACTTCCCATTCCCCATCCCCACCCTGTGCCCTGATAACCTATAGTCTAGATTCTGACTCTATGAGTTTGCTTGTTCTAATTGTTTCGAGTCAGTGAGATCATACAATATTTGCCATTTTGTATCTGGCTTATTTCGGTCAACATGTTGTCTTCAAGGTTCATCCGTGTTGTCACATGTATAAGGACTTCATTCCTTTTTATGACTGAGTAATCTGTTATATGTATATAACACATTTTCTTTATCCAAATGTACAGGTTTCCTGTCTGGAATGATGGAAATGTTTTCGTAATGGATGGTAGTAATGGTAGCACAACATTGTGAAGGCAATTAACAACACTGAAATATATATATATCTGAATATATATTCCAAGGGAAATGTTAGATTGTATGTATAGTAACAGAATAAAAAGAAACTTTTAAAAATCCATGGAACTGGGGGTGCATGTGGCTCAAATGGTTGGGCGTCCATCTGCCATATGGATGGACCCGGGTTCAATCCCCGGGACCTCCCATTAAAATAAAAAATATATAGAAGGTGTGCGTGCCAGTCCCCAATGAGCCACACGGCAAGATGATGGCTTAACAGGAGAGAGACACAGGAGAGCCAAAACGATACGCACCGAAAAACCAGGAACTGAGGTGGCGCAGGTGGCAGAACGCCTCTCTCCCACGTCAGAGGTCCCCAGGATCGAATCCCAGTGAAGACAGGAGGAGAAGGATGAGAAGAGAGGGCAGGAAACAGACACAGAATTGCCCAGAGAATGAACACAAAACAGCAAATGGGGGCGGGGGGGATACGGGACTAAAATGGATAGAAAATAAATCTTAAAAAATAAAACATCCATGGAACTACACTACACAGTAAACCTTAAGTTAAACCATAAACTTTAATAGTACAATCATTAAAATGTGCTATCAATTGTAACAAATGTTCCACACCAGTGCAAGGTGTTGGTAGTGGGCTCGTGTATTGGAATAGTGTATTTTAAGCTTGATTGTTTTGTAAACCAACTTCTCTAATTAAAGTATACTGACAAGTGTCCATCAACAGATGAATGGATAAACAAAATGTAACATGCATACAATAGGTATACATAGAACTTCCTCCATAAAAAGCAATGAAGTTCTGATAGATACATGGTACAACATGGAAGAACCTTGAAGACATCATGTTGAGTGAAATACACCTGACACAAAATGACATCTTTCGTTGACACAAAATATTGTATGAGTCTACTTACATGAATTATTTAGAACAGGCACATTCATAGAGACAAAGTAGATTAGAGACTACCAAGGGTGGGGGGAAGAGTGGGGAGTTACTGGTTAATAGGTACAGAATTTGGAATGTTAAATTTTTGGAAAGAGTGGAGTAGTATAGTAATAGCTTTTATTTATTTATTTATTTATTTTAAAGATTATTTATTTATGCCCCCCTTGCTGCTTGTGCTTGCTGTGTCCATTCGCTGTGTGTCTTCTCCGTGTCTGCTTATCTTCCCCTTGCTGTGAGGTCCCTCTGCATCAGCCCCTCGCGCCGTGCGGGCCGGCCTGCCCTCACAAGGAGGCCCCGGAAGCGAACCCGGGGCCTCACACATGGTAAACAGGGCCTCTATCGGTTGAGCCACACCCGCTTCCTGTTGTGAGAGCTTGCTGCATCAGCCCACTAGGCTGCGTGGGCCGGCCTGCCCTCACAAGGAGGCCCCGGGAAGCGAACCCGGGGCCTCCCATATGGTAAACGGGGGCTCTATTGACTGAGCCACTCCCGCTTCCCAGTAATAGCTTTTAATATGACCCACACATTCTGCCAGTATGTATATTACCTCATTTAATCTCTGAAACCAATTCTCTTACCCTTTTTCTCCTGTTGAGAAAGTGAGATGCATAAAGGAGTAACTGGCTTGCCTAAGTTTACACAGCCACTTAGGGGTAGAGCCAGGATTCAGACCTTTGGTTGGTGGATGCTTGACTTGGGGTGTTAAGTTGAGCTCCCAGATGTAAAGGAAGCAATACTAAACACCTGGGAGTAATACTTGAAAGGGAGAAGTGACTTAATTATGCTGGGAGCACAGAAAAGAAAGTAACTCACTTTACTTGGGGGAGGAAGGAATGTCTCCAACCAGGCCTTCCCTCCTCACATTTCCTGTTTTATAGCACTCCCATTTTTCCTATGCTGAAAGTTAAATCCACCTTTAATGAGTTCACTCTTCTCAACCATCACCACTCCAAGGGTTGCTATTTCCTCCATATCAAGTTTTCCTTTGCAATAGAATCCAGCTCCTTTTAGCTCACAACCATGGTCTCATTTACTAAAGTCTACACACCCAGTTCATCTTAGACACTCCAAGCTAATCTAACGGTGCAGCTTTGATCATATTCTGCACCATTTATCACCAATTAGTGACAGTTGCGTATTACATGCTAGAGGAGAGTGAGCAAAACAGTATGTTTCTACCATCATGGAGCTGTGTAGTATGGTTGAAGAAGCTGACAAGCTACAAAGCAGTCCTGGACTGCAAGGTGCTCTAGGAACACATGATAGGATAATAGGACTGAGTGGCCAGGGAAGACCCCCTAGAGATAGTAATGCTTAAGCTGAGAGCTGACTGATAAATAAGAATCAGGCCAAAAAGGTTAAGGATGTGCTGGCCAAGGAGTAACAGGTACAAAAGTTCTGTGGCCAGAGGTAGCATGGCAACTCAGCCTGGAGCGGCTGGAATGAAGACTCAGGAGTTTTTGGCACTATATTTCGTCCTTGGGCTGGGGGGAGGAGCTTTTATAAGATTTCACGCAGGAGGTGTTTGACATGATTAGATTTGCATTTTAAAAGCTCACTGCTCAAATTCTTTCAGTGGTTCAATATAAAAGTGGTTACTAAACATTAAGCGTTCAACCTCACAAGAACAAACAACACTATAAATTTTATTAATTTAATTTATCAAAAATTTTAATTCTGGCAAGAGTGCCTGAGGAGCGAACTCACTACTGGTAGGAATGCAAATTGATACATTTTTCTGAAAGGCAATTTTAAGATATATATAAAGAGACAAATTTGTCATACATTTTCCATAATGAATAAATATCCTCGTCCTCATTTTTCAGGTATTTAATAGTGGAAAATTGGAGCATGGGTAAAATAAACTATGGTTCAATGCAGCTATTTTAAATGTTTGCTGGAAAGTAAGAAGAATGGGCAAATGCACTCCTATAACATTAAATGGTGAAAACAAGACTCAAACTATATACAATATCCCAATTTTCTCAAAAAAAAAAAAAAAAACACAACTATTAATAGGAGTTATTTTGAGGTTGCATGGGATATTTTTTTCTGTATGCTTTTTTTTGGCTTCCAATTTTTCCACAGTGAACAAGAATTATTTTCTGGATCAGAAAAAAAAAAAGTTTTGTTTTTCTTTAGAAAACTGCAGTCCTCGTTACTTGTGAAGATGGCAAAAGGGGCTGGAGGCTTTGCTGGAGGCCTGGAGAGCTGGCAACCTCCCACTCAGGAAGTGGCCAAAATGGTGAGTGCCTAGACGTGACAGCTCCTGACAGCCTCCCCACAGCCCCCAGAGAGCATTTGGTTTCCTCCAGCAGCTGGTGCACCCCTCAGCCCCTTGGCCTTGTGGGCTAACGAAGCAGTCTTCCCAAACCATACATTCCCCCCAATCCTACTGTAAGCTAAAGGAAAACATTCACTTCCTGGTTGTAAATAAGGGTCTTGGCTTTAGAGTCCACAGAGAACTAGAGGAACAGTTGTGATCCTGAGCAAGTTACTTCTCCTACCTGAGTCACCTACCAAAGGGGTTGTTGCCTCCTTACCTTGCAGTGTTGCTGTGAAGACTGAGATAAAATAAGTGAATGTTTCAAAATTTCCTCCCTACTTACTTGGGCATTTCTGCCCAGATAATCAGGACTGATTTTCTCACTGTGTTAGCCAGTCAAAGGGGTGCTGATGCAAAATGCCAGAAATCTGTTGACTTTTATAAAGGGTATTTATCTGGGGTAGAAGCTTACAGTTACCAGGCCATAAAGCGTTAAGTTTCTTCCCTCACCAAAGTCTGTTGCCACGTGTTGGGGCGAGATGATTGCCCACATCTGCCAAGAGTTCAGGCTTCTTGGGTTCCTCTCTTCCTGGGGCTCTGTTTCTCTCTGGGCTCAGCTGTAGACTGTCAGGCAAATGGCTCTGTCTCTCTCCCTGGGGCTTCTGCCGTGTCTATGGAGCTGTCTCTATTCCTCTGTGTTCTTCTCCTGTGTGTTCAATTCCCAGGCTCCAGCTCAAAACTCCCAACTCTGTCCTTTGCCATGCCTTTTCTCTCTGAGTCCCCACCCACCAAGGGGCAGGGACTCAATGCCTTACTGACATGGCAATGAAAGTCCTAATCATAATTTAATCAATTAAAAATGATACCTCCGACACACCAGTTTACAAACATAATCCAATAACTATTTTTGGAATTCATAAACAATGCCAAACTGCTACACTCTGTCTCTTCTTGGACAGTGATAGAAATCCAACTTACTTGTCCAGGGGCTTGCAACCTAGCCGTATATTTGGGGTCACATCGAGAGCTTTAAAAATGCAGTGCACAGGCCCAGCCCAGACCAAGTAAATCAGTGTCTGGGGATGGAGTATTTTAAGATCTTCCCAGGTAGATTCTAATGTGTAGCCAGGGAGCAAACCACTATGTGGCTTCTTTTTTAGAGCCCCTGCAGACCACAGCTGTTCAGTTGAACAACATAATTAGATCACCACTTGTCCTAAAACCATTTCAATTCTATCCTTGCTCACAGAAGTAGGAGCAGCAGCAGCACATGGTAATTCACTTTTCTGCTTTGGATTTGCTTTGTACACCTTGTTTTCAAATTCAAGTCTACCTCCTTATGTGGAGTTTGGATCCCACTAAGGACTGACTATATGGCAAAGAGCATCCTTGTAGAGAGACGAGAATCTCCAAAACTTGCGGCATATGCACACAGCAGTTCATGGTGTCATTGGACTCTTGCAGGAACCCAGCTGCTGGTGAGGTGAGGATATGTATGATTAATTCAGTTTAGTTTAGTTTTTTTTTTATTTAACACTTGCCTAAAGGAGTTCTCGACACTTCTAAAATGATCATTGTAACAAAGCTTTTTAAATCATCAATCCAAGGGAGCCAATGTGGCTCAGTGGTTGAGCACTGGCTTCCCACATACGAGGTCCAGGGTTCAATACCTGGTCCCATTAATTAAAAAAAAAAAAAAAGTCAATCTAAGAAGTCTTTTTCCTTCACACTTTAATAGCTGCTAGCCTGTTATCCTCCTTAGCTCTAGCAAGGACAGGCAATCTCGATGACCAATAATAATGGCAATGGCCAGCACTGAGCGTTTACTGCTAGCTCTGTGCCAAGCATTTTATTTATATCTCCCTTAATCTTCACAACAACCCTGAAAGGTAGGTCCTGTTATTAACTTCGTTTTATGCTTGAAGAAATCAGGGTGAGGGTAAGTAACTTACCCAAGATCAGAGCGAGACCTCGCAGTTATGCCCGAGTGCAAAGCCCGTGCTTTTAAATATTTCCCCCCCACCACCACCACAAGCCACCCAGCTCTACGTATGTCGCATCTGTGACGTGCCCAGGTCCCTAACGCTGCTCCGCTCTGCACCTGCCTAGGCAGTCTGGGCGCCGGAAAAGACTTACCCATATTCCTCTTTCCATTGCCTTGCTCCAGAGTACAGGCACGCTTCAGAGATATTGCAGGTTTGGTTCCAAATCACTTCAATAAAGCAAATACTTCAATAAAGTGAGGCACGTGAATTTTTTGGCTTCCCAGTGCATATAAAAGTTATATTTGCAGGACACCGGAGTCTATTAAGGGCTCCATAGTATCATGTTAAAAAAAAAAAAAAATGTACGTACCTTAATTTAAAAATACTTTATTGCTTGTTTGGGATAAGGGTCTTTTCAGACGTAGTTAAGGTTAGGATCACGAGATGAGATCGTGCTGGGTTAGGGTGGGCCCTAAATCCAAAGACACAAGTCCTTGTAAGGGACAGAAAAGAAGGAGGTGGAGGCTATTGAAACTGGAGGCAGAAGTTGTAGTCATGCAGCCCCCAGCCAGGAATCCCAAGGACTGTTGGCCTCCAGAAGCTGGGAGAAAAGCATGGAATGGCTATCCCACTCAGAGCCTCCAGAAAGACCTGAATCTGCCAACACTTTGATTTCAGACTTCTGGCTTCCAAAACTGTGTGAGCATAAATTTCTGTTGTTTAAGCTAAAAAAGCCAAAAACAACAACAACAACAAAAAACACTTTATTGCTGAAAAATGCTAACCATCATCCGACCCTTCAAAAAGTCATATCTTTTTGCTGGTGGAAGGTCTTGCCTCGATGTTGACAGCTGCTGAGTGATCAGGGTGGTGGGTGCTGAAGATTGGGGTGACTGTGGCAATTTCTTAAAATAAGGTAGCAGTGAAGTGTGCCACCTGGATTGACTCTTCCTTTCACAAGAGATTCATCCAAAGCTCAGGATGCTGTTTGATAGCATTTTAAAATATATATATATTTTATTTTTTAAAAAGATACTTAGATTACATAAATGTTACATAAAAAATACAGGGGATTCCCATATGCCCCGCTCCCAACCCCTCCCACATTTTCCCACATTAACAACATCCTTCATGAGTATGGGACATTTGTTACAATTGATGAACACATTTTGGAGCACTGCCACTAAGAGTGGATTATAGTTTACATTGCAGTTTACACTCTCTCCCGCACAATTTTGTAAGTTATGACAAGATATATAATGACCTGTATCTGTCATTGCAATGTCATTCAGGACAATTCCCAAGTCCCAAAAATGCCCCCATATTACACTTGTTTTCCCCTCTCCCTTCTCTCAGAACCTCCAGTGGCCACAGCTTCCACATCAATGTTAAAAGTTCTTCCATTGCTAGAATCTCAGTAAGTCTATAGTAGAATAACAGTAAGTCTACTCTATTGTTTGACAGCATTTTACCCACAGTAGAACTTCTTTCAAAATTGGAGTCAGTCCTCTCATACCCTGCAGCTGCTTTATCAGCTAAGTTGATGTAACATTCTAAGTCCTTCATTGTCACTTCAACAACGTTCACAGCATCTTCACCAGGAGTAAATTCCATCTCAAGAAACCCCTTTCTTTGCTCATCCATAAGAAGCAACTCCTTATCCATTCAAGTTTCATCACGAGGTTGCAGCAATTCAGTCACATCTTCAGGCTCCATCTTTTTTTTTTTTTTCTT
>JAQZBX010107332.1:0-10679 GCA_029593785.1 Cabassous unicinctus
TATCTTTTTTTAAATTATTTCTTTAATTTTTAAAGAAGCTTTAGATTACATAAATGTTACATTAAAAATATAAGGATTTCCCATATGCCCCACTCCTTCCTCCCCCCACCCCCTCCAACTTTCCCACATTAACAACATCCTTCATTAGTGTGGTACATTTGTTACAATTGAACACATATTGAAGCATTGCTACTAACTGTAGATTATACTTTACATTATAGTTTACACTCTGTCCCACACAATTTTGTAGGTTATCACAAAATATGCAGCGGCCTGTATCTGTCACTGCAATGTCATGAAGGACAAATCCAAAGTCCCGAAAATGCCCCATATTACACTTATTCTTCCCTCTTCCATCTCCAGAATCTCTGGTGGCCGCTGCCTTTACATCAATGATAAGAGTTCTTCCATTGCCAGAAGAATAATAAGTCTATAGTAGCATAATAAAGTCAACTCTAGTCCATCAATCATTCCCCGATCCTGAGGATTCTAGGATGGTGATGCCCACTCTGCTTCTAATTGAGAGGGGCCTTAGATCCCATGGGACAGATGGATGGAACTGTCTTGCTTGCAATTGCGTACACTCTCTGTTCCTTGGAATGGGCATTATCTATCATCATCTCCTTATTAGTTGACCTGGTGAGTCCAATGAACTGAAAGGTAGGTGTTACAACTCTGCTGAAATTCAGGGCTCATGGTAGATGGGAGAAAGGGAGTTGAAAGCCACTAAAGTGATTTAAATATTTAATTCAAAGAAATTAACTGAGCCTATAACCCAGGTCTTCTGACTCCCAGCTTAGGCCTCTTTCTATTTGGCACACAAGCTTACAGATAATTGTGCTTGGGCTTGTGTAAGGGAGGAAAATAAAGCAGCGTTTAAGAGCTAGGGCTCTGGAAACAGGCTATACCTGTTTTGTTTTGATTTTGCTTTGTTTTGTTTTTATCTCAGCTTCCCCACTCACTTCCCCAGTGATCTTGGGCAAGATATAGCTTTTCAAGTCCCAGTTTTCTGATCTGGAAAATTAGGATAATAATAAGACCTACTTCATCAGGTTGTTCTTAGAATAAAACACGATTAGGCAGGTAAAATACTTAGCATAATTTCCGGCAATAATAACTGTTCAACAAAGTATAGCTATTATTTTCCCTATTACTATTATCTTCATCATATTCATCCTTATAAAACAGCATTAGCATTTGATGATAATCTCTTTGCAAACTCTCTGGACTTCACTTGTGGACACTGACATTCTCTTACCTAAACAAGACTATCATTTAAGTACACACACTTGATGCAGCCTGGATTTTGAACTAGCATACTTTTTTGAGGGAGTGAGAATTTGCCTTTAAAGTCACTTTATCTCTGGCCAGAGGCAGCTTAACAGCCCAGAGTGTTTATTGTAGTGCTTTTTATGGATAAATGAGCAACATTGGAGGCGACCTTTCAAGTCCACAAAAACCACGTTTACAACCACATGAACCCAAGCACAGACATGCGCACACATGCACACACATGCGCACACAAACAGAGCAGTAAGGTCAGGAAAAGATTTGGAATCCTTAAGTTCACTCAGCTGCACAGCGAGATGACCCTTTCTCTGCTTTAAGTATCTGTGGAGCAGTGAACAGACACTGTCCATTTTCGCAGTCCCCTAGGAGTTTAGAAGTAGCCTTATTCTTGGCTTTTCGAGTCTATATAAATGTTAAATGAAGACTATCCTGGATAAAGAAGACTATCCTGGATAAAAGCATCCATGTGGTATCCACATGGATGCTTGCTCCTGTGATTTCCACAGAAATAGATGATCACGATTTTCTCTGACCTAACAATGGTTTAACCCTTTTCCCAGTGCAAAATGTAATTGAGCACACAAAGCAAACTTCAAAAGGTGTCTTTTCCAGCCACCATTGTGGTTCCACCGTCTTGTTGCGTCAGCTCGCCACGCCTGCCCATCGCGCCAGCTCGCTGTCTTCTTTAGGAGGCACTGGGAACCAAACCAGGCACCTCCCATGTGGTAGGTGGGAGCTCAATCTCATGAGCCACATCTGCTTCCCCTGAATCACTTCTTGTTCCTTTGTTTTGTTGCTAATGTCCCCTCGTCATGAATAACCTTCCTCTGACCTCATCACATGACTAAATCTATCCATTTTTTTTGAGTAAGTAAGAACTGCAGAGATAGGCACTCAGCAATTATGAAGCTAGATATATAGGGATAGGACAAATCAGACATTTTTTTCCTTCTCCAGAACATTTACTTAAAGGGACAGTATCTTTTTTACTGAGCACCCCAGAATTGTTAACGGAGAATACCACAGTTGTTAATGTAGAATAGTTAATATTGTTGGAGGATTTCAAATAACTTCCCAAAGAGGTTGAAACTTCCACTCAGAAAGTGGGACCTCTGATGGTTAAGGGGTGAAGAAGGAGTCAATAAGGCCAAAGAGAAATATCCAACCAGATCATACTCCACACATCCCAAAATCCACCTCCAGGGCCTCTTTCCCAAGTTGTTTTCCCCCGGGGTGGGCTGCATTATTAGTGTGTATGCCCTGGGCCCAGGGGTGGCCCCAAGGCTGCTGTTTACAGGAGGCATGGATGAAGCCTGGGGTGGCAGCCTGTGGTATCCACATGGATGCTTGCCAGGCTCCTTGTGCTGCAGGTTGGAAACAGGGAGAGGAAGAAAAAGAGCTTGAAGCTCTAGGCGTCAATAATTCTAAATTAAACTCTGACCTTCCATGCTGTGAAAGCTACTAGAACATAATTTATTTAGGAGTTTGATAGTTTGATTTAAGACATGATGTGTGGTTCTTTTGTATTCTTGCCCCAGGCTGAATACAAAATATGCAAATATTAGGGCTGCACAGGGTCCAGGAAGATTTTCTTGATCTTTTCCATCACCTCTGAACTCCCAATCACTAGCTGTTGACATTGCTTATTCCAATATTATTTTTAGTTGTGAATTGGGGCAATTTATGAATGATCATCTCCATTACCAGACTATAAAATTTTCAAAGGTAGGCTCTATGTGCCAGCTTCATCTTTGTGTCTTCACAGTACCTAGTATAGTACATCTTACAAATTGTGGATAATTGGTAAATATTTGCTGAATTAATGGAAAAATAAATGTCTCAAAAAAAAAAAAGTATAGATATTGCCCTCTTCTAGAATGTATCAGCCACATGACAATTGCTTTTGTCATGGCCACATGGTTGCAACAAACACATTCAAGTTAACAAAATAGAGAATTCAAGGAGACAACAAGATTCCATGGGGATGAGATAGGACTGGAACCCATAGACACTAAAATGAGGATTTGAGAATGTGACTGTCTTGTTTTCTCTAGGGTATGTGATCATTTGTTGCTGTTTCTCTCAGAAACTCGTTTCTTCTGCTCACCAGGTTTCTGCTCCACTCACTGGAACTCAATCTTGCCTAGTGCTTTGATTTACTGGAATACTTGCCTGTATCAGTCAGGGTTCAATAAGAGAAACAAAGTCAGTAGGAAATAGATATTATATTAGTTTCTAGGGCTTCCATAACAAATTACCACAAACTGGGTGTATAAAACAACAAAAATTTATTCACTCAATTCTGGGTTAGAAGTCTGAAATTGTTTTCAGGGCCATACTCCCTAAGGCTCTAGGGGAGAATTGGTCCTTGCCTTTTCAAGCTCCTGGTGTTCCTTGGCTATGGCAGCATAATTCCAATATCTGCCTCCATCTACACAGGGCCTTTTTTCCAGGTGTCTCTTAGGGACACTCATTAGATTTTGGGTTCAGTCTAATCCAGTATGATCTCATCTCTAACCTTACCTAATTATATCTTCAAATACCCTATTTCCAAATAAAATCACATTCTGAGGTTATAGGAGGGCATGAAGTTTTGGAAGGTACTCTTCAAACCACTACACATATTAAGAGATTTATTGCAAGGCTTACATATTTGTTGGGACTGGCTAGGCAAGTCTGAAACACATAGGGCTGTCAGGAAAGGCAGGCTGGGACTCTTAAACACAAACTGAAGCTCCTGTCCACATGAGGAGTCTCTTCTTTTTCTGGGAAACCTCAATTTCTTTCATCAGTTCTTTCAAATGATTTAATAAGTTCCACCTAGATTATCTAGGATAATCTCCCTTATTTAAAATGAACTGATTATGTCTTCTAGCTGTTCATATGCTGGGTAAGCCTTGAATCTCAAGAGAGTTGCAGCCTTCACTTACTCTCCAGTTCATCAGACTCACTCGGGACAACTGACAAAATGATGATGATGGACAATGCCCAACCCAAGAAGCAGAGTATCTTCAACTGCAAGCAACACAGTTCCATCCATTTGTCCCATGGGATCTAAGCCTCTTCTCAATCAGAAGCAGAGTTGAGCATCACCATCCCAAAATCCTCAAGCTAGACAAATGAACAAACATAAGGGGGGAATGCAACTATGGACTAAAGTAGACATTATTATTCTAGTAATGGAAGAACTTGTAATATTGATATAAAGACAGTGGTCACTAGAGGTTCTGAGGGGAGAGAGAGGGAACAATAGGTGTAACATGGGGCATTTTTGAGACATTAGAATCATTTTGTCTGATATTACAATGAGGATACCAGTCATTATAGATTTTGTCAAAAGCTATAAAATTGTGTGGGGCAAAGTATAAAACATAATGTAAACCATAGACCATGGTTACTAGCAATACTTCAATATGTGTTCATCAATTTTAACAAATGTACCACACTAATGAAAGATGTTAATAGGGGAAAGTGTGTGTGTGGAGGGTGGGGTACATGGAATCCCCTATATTTTCAATATAACATTTATATAATCTAAAACTCCTTTAAAAATAAACAAAATATATTTTAAAAATGAACTGATTATGAACTTTAATCACATACACAAAATACCTTTGGAGCATTAACTAGATTAGTGTCGGGTTAGGTACTTGGGGACTGGAGCCTAGCTAAGTTCACACATAGAAAGGCCGTCACACTACCTCTGGCTCTTATTCTTCCAGATCCTTTGCTCAGCTTCCCACACAAAGAGAGCCCCATTTTTTTAGTTAAAAATATTCAGAAGATTGTATTGGTTGCTGGCAGCCAGTGGTGTCCATTCCTGTTGAGTAAAAGGGGTCAAAATCACAGATTGTGTAGATCTGTTCCTTCCAAGAAGCTATGGAAGGCCAGGAGATTCTCCAGAAGACGCCATGGGCATGGCTAGTAACGAAGCCCATCGTATAGAATGTCTTCCTTTCCTTGGCTCTCTTCATTAACACTATAGAGTCAGAGGGTAGGATATGAGTGGTAAGATATATTGTTAGTTCTTTACTTTTATAGTTAACACTCTTATCTGAAAGGAAGTTTTATATGGATGAAATAAGTTTGAACTATACACCAAGATAACATTCATCAGAACTTTGTTCATGTACAAATGTATCAAATATAAAGGCAAATAAAAAAATGTATCATGGTCATAAAACTAATAATTTGTTTTAGATATAATAGTAATAATAATAAAATACTTGAATGAATCTTAGGCTCTTTTTTTCCCCATATGTGTCACTAACTTAGTTTAATTCTGTCAGTTTTTATCACTCAGAATGGTATTCATTTGCAGGTTAAATATCAACTTGGCGCCATAATTCTGCAAGTATGTAACTTTGATGGAGATTATAAAATTTTATTCAGTTACCAATGGCAGCTCTTTCCTTCAGCAAATCCAATTAAGTTTTCATCCTAAAGCAAAGTCTTGCAGATCACAGTGGAAGCAAACCATTGTCATGAGTTGTGGCTGAGCTGAATGCCAATCATGGATGCCTTCCCTCTACCTCATGAAATGTGTGTTTCACACAGACATTCGGAGTAGTTTAAATGAGCTGTAAAGTGCATTTATTTTCTCCAGGCTCCATTTTACAAATTCTGTAAATGAGTCATGCATCTGTTTGGTTTGCTTTGAATGCCACAGATTATTGTGTCCTATCATTTTACATACCCAAACTTTCTTACTGACAAGCCTCTTTGTCTTAAGTGGAAGAAAGAAGGGACAAAGGTGCAAAGGAGTGGATTTCTGAACTCATTCAAAGGGGATCCATAAGAGAGAGTTTAAGGAAGAGGTTCATTGTCATTTATAGAAAAATTGGTAAGGAGCCTCTATTGCATAAACGGCACTGTCAGTATCATCAGAGAAAAAGCATTCGATCTTTTGCGGATTCTCAAAGGAAGGCTAAATTACATCCAGTGGAGAAGTGTGGCAGTTGGAGATTATTTTATGAATCCCCAAAAGGGAGAAATTATGTTTGTGAATGAATCCATTCCTGGGGATGTGAGATGCTTTCAACTGGGCTATGTCAGTGAGGTGTGACTCAGGTTGCGTCTCTGCCCTCTTGCTGGCTCTGATAAAAAACAGAGACTCAGAGAGAGACACACAAAGAAAAAGGGAATTGCCGTAATATATTGATTCTGCCATGTGAGAGAGAGGACTGCCAGAAAACAGAAGCCCCCAAAAGGGTCAAAGAGCTGAGGCCCAGGGAGAGATGAGCCATATGCCTATCTGCTTGCTGCTGAACTCAGGAAGAAAGTGGAACGGCTGAGACTGATATAGACAAGCCCTATCCTGAGTTGCCCATAGCTGAGCTCAGGGAGATGACAGTAGATTCTGGAGGAGAAGGCAGAGACCTCGGCAGACATCAGTGGCCATCTTGCTTTGTCACATGGCAGCTGACTTTGGTGAGAAAGCATCTCTGCTGATGCTTCTATTTGGACATTTTGTGGCCTCAAAACTGTAAGCTTCTACCCCAAATAAAACCCCTTTGAAAAGCCAACCTATTTCTGGTACTTTACATTGGCAGCCCTTTGGCAAACTAAAACAGGAGGAAACATGACTTCACTGAGGAGTTTGAGTCCACTTTGATGGGGATTTCAGTATCTGGAGATGGAATTGTCAAGGCATTACAGAAATAGGGAATAGTATGTACAAAGGGAAAATGTGGGAAAGCAGAACGTATGTTTGAGTGCAGGGTATCATCCTGTTTGGATGCAGAGGAAGGAGGATGCTGCCAAAACAATCTGACTGGGTCCAATATGACTGAGACCTTGGATGCTAAGTTAAAGTCTAGATTTATTTCTGAGAAATATGACAGATAATCCTGTAAACAAGTATGATAAAGACTTTAAGGCAGAAACATGCCCTAAAGGGCTTTGCCTTCTTACACATCACTTATCTGCACACCTCAGAGTATGGTCCATGGGCTTCCCCTGGTCCTTATCTGTTTGCTACTGGTTTGCCCTTAGATAAGTACAAAAAATGAAGTTAAGAATTTAGAAGCCTTATAACAATTTGCAGCCATTGCCATCAAGTGCACAATTTTGTATTTTCCAATCAATAATGGAAGGAAAATAGAATTGGTTTTTTACCACAAATAATCTGAGAGGTCCCACACTGCCTCTCCAACCAAGCATTTAGTATACAGATATATTCACTTTGCCACCAGAGTCAGAACTTACGAGTCTCAGTCTTTCACTTGTTCCTAATTTTATTCATCTCTCTGGCCATGTTCCTTAACTGCATTTTTGTCACGACATTTAAATCTTACTTCTGGATATTGACTGATTGAAAAAGAATAATATTGTACCATAGAAATTAACCACAAATAATCCAGAGCAGGAGTTGATGAACTATGGCTCGTGGTCCAAATTTGAACTTCCACCTGTTTTTGTAAATAAAATTTTATTTGAATACAGCCATACTCATTTGTTTACATTTCATCCATGGCTGTTTTTGTGCTACAACAGCAGAGTTGGGAAGATGCTACAAGGACCTGCAAATTCTAAAGTATTTACTAACTGGCATTTTACAATAAAAGCTTGTATGGAAAATGATTGAGTCGTAGGTGGAAATTACACATCAGGTACCCAAGAGTCTTATTATCCTGAAATGTCAGCCGAGAAGAATGTTGGGCCAAGGCTAGATTTCAGAAAGCCATTTAGAAGAAGGCTCCCAAAGAATATATTTGCATATACACCATGGGCAGACACAAAAAGAGGTTCAGAGGACAGAGTGCATTAAGTAATATATCACACCATTATTTTAGTTAAGGACAGACAAGGATGCAAGCTAATGAAATTTGATGGACAGATGTCTTCCTTGCTATTGGTTTTATATATTAGGTTTATAGTCTAGAGAAAAAAATACCCCATAAACATAAGGAGAAATTAAAGATATTTCAGATAGCAGCAGCTGTAAAATTCTTTATATTTTCTTTTTCTTAGGCTCTTGAAAGTATAAGGACAATCAAAAGAAAATTTTGATCTAGAATTGGTAGGTTCTTAAGTTGACAGATCTGGAATTATATCAAAAGGGAAAGTGTTGAAATTGTTTCCTCTTCTCCCTATCTTTCTTGTTACGTATTTGTACAATAGTTATCATTGTAGAGCACGTCTATCGCAAAACATTATCTGCTACAATTTATACTTCTGCATACTCAGCTATATTCTCAGAAGCAAAATAACTCAGGGAGGGAGAGTAGAGAGAAAGAGGAAACTAAGAGGGAGTTTTGCTTAAATCAGTTATAAAACAAGGCAGGAAATTATTAATCTGCAAAATAAACTTAAGTGGTGTGACAGTTTGAGATTATTTTTGTGAATCCCAAAAAAAGAATTATGTTTGTAAGCTAATCTGTTTCTCTGGGTGTCTGCCCTTTAATTGCATTAGATTAGGCTGAGATGTCTTTGATTAAATTACCTGTTAAGATTAGGGCTTTGATTCGACCACATCAGTAAGGAGTGACTTGGGTTGAGTCCCTGCTCCCTTGGTGGCCTGATATAATCAGACACTCATTCAAGAAGACACAGGAGAAGAGAGAGAGCTCTGTCATTTTTGATCCTTGGGCCCTGGGGAGAGATGAGCCATTCACCTGATAGTTTGCAGCTGACCTTGGGAAGAGAGCTGAAACTGATACAGAAAGCCTGGAAAGACATGAGCCCTATGCCAAGAGAGAGGAAGCCCTGAGAGACAAGTCCTGTGCCAAGTTGTGCCTGAGAGAGAGGAAGCCCAGAGGGGAAGGCCAAATCCTCGTAGAGATCAGTGATCATATTGTTTCAACACATGTCAGCTGACTTTGGTGAGAAAGTTGAGTTGGATTCTTTAGGGCCTTGTAACTGTAAGCTTCTACCCCAAATAAATAGCATTTGTAAAAGCCAACAGATTTCTGGTATTTTTCATTGACACCCCTTTAGCAGACTAATGCTGTGGTATGTGATATTGTGGTATGTGGTATGTCCCCACTTTGAAAAGGCAAAGATTTATAGAAATTATATAATTTACCAATGTCACATAGCTCATAAGTAAAGGGAACTGTATTTCAGTCAAAGTATGTGCTCACTCCTAAAGTTTGACAAAAATAACTACCATGTCTGAATATAAATTTCGGAGGAAGAAAAGGAAAATTATCCAGATTGGGATCCAAAGATGTTAAAACAAATACTTGGCTCAACAAAGACAAAATCAGGGGGAAAAGAATATAAGCTTATTATACAGATGTAAAAAAAGACAGGAGTCAAAGGAGTGATGGTGGCTAAAGACAATAGTTAGAGGCATAGTGCATATATTTTGAATAATGAAATAGATTTCAAATTTTCAAGTTTCTGCACACATATATTTATGAATACATATCAACAATGAAACAAAACATCTGCAACCCACATACAGAAGAATGCAAGGGGCTGCAAATAGTAGTGTGGCTTACTAGGATCTGCTAGTATTTGGAAACAAATTCATGTGTAAATGTTTTGTTGCTCATAAATCCAACTGCAGGAGAATAACTAACTTGGAAATGTGCACTTACTCACCATAACATAGACTATTCAAAGTCATTGCAAGGGTATATTTGATAGTATCTTTTAGGAAAATCAATCAATCAATCTCGCCTTTTTATATTACTCTTATCAAACCTTTTAATCCATGTGAGTAAAAGACAAGAAATTCAAGTAATGATCTTATAGCTGGTCATTTTTAGAGGCACTTTTGACTTAAAACACAAACATATTAAAAGAAGGATTTTGTTTTTTTCATTTATTTCTGCATCTATATTTAATAACAGCTGCCTGTTGATGATCCTAAGGCCAATTTCAAGATGAAAAGGAAAACACTGTCAAGTCTATAGGTGATTCATAGAATAAGCTGCCCTTGACTACCTTACTAAGTACTCTAAAATTAGATACCAGTGAAGGGTCCCATAGGAATGTATACCTGTAAGAATCACAGAGCCATGGAAGTCTGCAAATCATTTCATGACATGTTAGTCCACTTGTGTTATCTTCAGGCAATACAGCAATGTTTTTTGTTTGTTTGCTTGTTTGTTTTTTTTTTTTAAAGATTTATTTATTTATTTATTTATACCCCCCTTGCTGCTTGTGTTTTACTGTGTCCATTTGCTGTGTGTGTCTTCCGTGTCTGCTTATCTCCCCCTTGCTGTGAGGTCCTGCTGCATCAGCCCACCGCGCCGCGTGGGCTGGCCTGCTCTCACAAGGAGGCCCCGGGAAGCGAACCCGGGGCCTCCCATATGATAAACGGGGGCTCTGTCGATTGAGCCACACCCGCTTCCTGCTGTGAGGTCTTGCTGCACCAGCCTACCACGCTGCGCGGACCAGCCGGCCTGCCCTCACAAGGAGGCCCCGGGAAGCGAACC
>JAQZBX010107333.1:0-10664 GCA_029593785.1 Cabassous unicinctus
GGCTTTTTTGGGACTTTGGGGGTTGTCCTGAGTGGCGAAGCAGCGACGAATGTAGGCCATTTTCCATCAGAATATACCATGCAGAACTGGGTGGGAGAGAGTGTGGTCTGTGATGTGAACTGTAGTCTATGCTCAGTGGCAAGGCCCCAGGATGTGTATATCCATTGCGGGTGTAGTACCACACGGATGGGGAATGGTTGTGTGGGGTGTTGTTGGGGGTGTGGGCAGTGGGGAGCATGGGAATCCCTGTAGTTTCTGAGTAATATTTGGGTAATCTAGGCACCTTTATAAAATGTATATATATATACAACAAATAACATTTATTATCTATATGATAATTAAAATTGAAAAAAATTGTATTTTCTCTATGACTGAAAATCGTCAGTGAAAGCACATCAAAATGGTTGTGATTAGGGTGTGAATTTTTTTTAATTTTATATATTTATTTAAAAGGGTAGATAACGTGTGGAGATATAAAACTTGGCAGATTGTAATCTACATAATTACTTTTTGGATAAAATTGAGATTTTATTAGAAATCAATACCAAGAGATATATTTACTCTTAGATGCTATGTACCCACTAAAGAGTTGAATTAAAATGCTGAATATTTTGTATGAGTTTTGGAACTGAAGGAAACTTGCACTTTTTTTAGAACAAAAACTTATGAAGTTAAAATGTATATATTTGAGAAATCAAGTTTTATTCATTTGTTTGACTGTAAAGTCAAAGAAATTAATATCAATGGATATTTGATCACTTTGCTGAAGAAAGTTGTATACTCTAAATTTAATCTATACTCTAGATAAATATTGTTAAAAAGAAAGGGAAAATGTACTACTTTCTAAATCACATGTAGTCTGGAACCCATAATTTTAAAAATTATCTTAGTGTAAACACCTGAGAATCCTGGAAGTGACACTGCTCCTCTATCTTTTCATAACTTTTTCTTCCACCTTACAGACAACAACTTTCCTGACTGGAAATGCAGGGTCATAGCATGGGTGTCCAAATTTAATACACAAAGGCTTGTTAGGACAATTATTCAAAATAGCAGTGGCCTGTTATTAGGTACCTTTCTCTGCAGTGTCCTTAATGTTCTTTTTTATTACATAGTTTATATTGACAGTATGTTGACAAATCATAAAGTCTATCCAGTCTGTACAATCAATGGCTTTCCTTATAATTAGAGTTGTGCATTCAACACCACAAACTATTTCAGCACATATTCATTACCCCAAAAAGAAAAATCTCATGCCACTTATATCCTCTCCCCATTATATACATTTAGCATTGCAGTCATAACTTTGTTATAATTGGTGAAAGAATATTAAAATATTATTTTAAACTACAGTCTGTACTTTGCATTAGTTCTATTTTTCCTTTATACCACTCTACTCTTGTAATAATGATGTACAATTGATCTAGTTCATAAAAGAGCAGTTTTAGATTTGTACTTTTAACCAGAATTTTTTTAACTAGAAAAGGTGTAGATTTAGAGAAAAGTCAGGCAAAAAATACAACATTCTCAAATACACCTATATTGTTGACCCCTTGTACCAGTGTGACATTTTTGTTACAATTGAGGAAAGAATGTTAAAATATTATAGGCCCTTCATTGCAATTGATGAAAAATTATTACAGTATTACTGTTAACTATAAACCATAAGTTCCATTAGTTGAAATTTTACCATATATTACCTTATTTTTAACACCTTGTACTACATACATAGATTCTTTTATGGTTCATGGAAGAACATTCTTGTATTTGTACTATTAACCAAATTTATTATTTACTACTGAGTTCATTATATTATACCGTCCTAATATTATAATGTAGCTTTCATTCTTTTGAAAATTACAACCCTCAACTACCGATTTCAGCCATTATCACATCTATATATCTGTTACCTGCATCTCTATCCATTTCCAAATATTTACAGTCCATCTTTTTAAAAATTCTTCAGATATTAAGCATCAGCTCCCCTTTCTCAACCCTTATTCAATCTAGTGTCCAATACTCTGGGTTTTAACAATGAGTTTACTCACTGTTTTTAGCTCATATTAGCGAGATGTCCAACTTATTTTACTCAGCGTAACGGCCTCAAGGTTCATCCATGCTTTTATATGCATTCTTATTTCATTTCTTCTTGTAGCTGAATAGTATTCCATCACGTGTATGTACTACATTTTGTTTCTCCATTTATTGGTTGACAGACACTTGGTGGTTTCCATCCTTCAGCAATTGTGAATAGTGCTGCTATAAACATCTGCGTGAATATGTCAATTTGCTCTGTTGCTTGTTAATCTCAATATATTCCTAGTACCAGGATTGCCAGATCATATGGCATTTCTATATTTAGTTTCCAGAGAAACTGCCCAAATGACCTCCACAGAGGCTGTACCATTCTACATTTTCACCAAGAGTGAAAGTGTGTTCCTATTCCTTCACATCCTCTAGCACTTGTCATTTTCTGTTTTTTGTTGTTGTTGTTGTTGTTGTTGTTGTTATTTAATAGTGGCCATTCTAAAAGCCAGGGGTTCTTAACCAGGTGTCCATGGGCTTCAGAGGGTCCATAAGCTTGAATTGAAAATTCAAAAAAACATTATTCGTGTGGTATGTGTTGGTGGGGGTGTGATATATTCGTTAGCTATTACACAGCATAGTCTGGACTTAATAAGGGGTCTATGTTTTTCACCTGTCTGGCAAGGGTTTGTGGAACAGAAAAAGTTAAGAACCCCTTCTATAAGGTATAAAATGATATATCATTGTAGTTTTGATTTGCATTTTCCTATTAGTGATGTTGAAAACTTTTTCATTTGCTTTCTGGCCATTTGTATATCCTCTTTGGAAAATGTCTATTCAAAGTATTTTGTCGATTTTTAAATTGTGTTGCTTATTCTTTTATTATTAGATTGTATGATTTCTTTGTATATCATGTAAATCAAATCCTTATGAGACGTGATTTCCGAATATTTTGTTCTATTGTCTAGGCTGCCTTTTTACCTTCTTAACAAAATTACTGGAAGCAAAAAATTATTTTATTTTTAGGAGGTCCCATTTTATCATTATTTTTTCTTCTAAGTCCCTGGCTCTGGGAAGAAATCTTAAGAAGCTACCTAAAACCACAAGATCATGTAGATGTCTCCTTACGTTTTCTTCTAGGAGTTTTTTGGTTTTAGCTTTTATATTTAGGTCTTTGATCCATTTTTAAGTTAATATTCATATATGGTATGAGATAGGGATCCTCTTTCTTTCTTTGGATATGGATATCTAGTTTTCCCAGTACCATTTGTTGAAGTCTGTTTTGGCCCAGCTGTTTGGACTTGCAAGCCATGTCAAAAACCAATTGTAATGTGATCCAAATTGTAAAGTGATAAAAAATTGCCAAAAATCAATTGCCCATAAATGTAAGGATCTATTTCTGAACTCTCAATTTGATTCTATTGGTCAATATGTCTATCTTTATGACAGTGCCATGCTTTTTTTTCCACTGTAACTTTGTACTATACTTTGAAATCCGTTAGTGTGATTCCTCCAACTTCACTCTTCCTCTCAAGGTCATGAACTACTCCAAATGCATATCTGCTATAGTATAAATTTAAAGAGATTTTCTTTTAACTAAGTGATCACCTCTACTTAAGTGCTTTGACTCAAATGCTAATGGGGCCAGGAGCTTGTTGACTTTTAATTGCATCTACTGTAGTGTTTACTTCATAGCCTGGTTTATATTTATCTGTTTCTGTTTTAAGATGAAACCCATTTACAAATAAGATTAAGTCCAGGTTAATCAAGGTTTTTTGTTTATTTGTTTGTTTATAAGTCAGGAACCAGGGATGATAACTGAAAAGCCACAATGTCACAATATTGAAGAACCCCTGCTTCAGGCAAGGAAAGCAGAGTGCTGGGTTTAAAGTATTAGAGTGGAGGAATTGGATATATGCAGGAGAAATCAATCGGATTTCACAAAAGGTCAGCATACTAGCTGACATATGCTGAGATTTTCTTAAGATTAGCAAACTGTGTGACTCTTCTAACCACAAAGGTGCCCTTGGACCAAATCAGCTGACCCCTTCCCTAATTGGGCAGCAGAAGCTACTACCTTTAGCCAGTTGGGAATGCTATAGTTACCACATCCAGTTATAGACTGGACTATGCTAAGGTTCTCTGCTGACTCCCATGTCTTCCCATGAGGACTCTTAAAGTTTGATTTTGTTTTTCATAAACATACAATGCAAATTTAATTGTAATTGGGTATTAGCTTGAAGTTGAGGGTTGGTACAGACTGTATTAGCTCCATCTGAAGATGTTCAAATGGCCTTGCTGGCAAAGTATTTGACCCAGTGTTACATTTTCAGTTTTACTAGGGTTGTGAAATTGACCCATGGAGCAAGGTTTATATACTAGGCTTGCTTCTCATTTAAAGTTGTTTTTTTGCTGAAGACAAAGCACTGATATGTAGCTGATTGCCAGTCCCTTCAAGGAAACACCAGGTAATAAATTTAACTGACCAGGAAGATTTGTTGTTTATGTGGCATCCAGTATTTTTAAAAAATAACTGAAATTATAACCAATAATATTATACTCTTGTCTAAGATCACGGAAATCAGTACTAGGATATATAATGTAGAGTAAGAAATTTGAAAACTCTCTAAGAACTACATTTAAGTTCTGAAGCATTTCTATAAACAACTTTTTACCCACACAAATTTAACCAATAGAAGATTAGAAAATTCCATTTACTTTGACAGGACATCCCATGCAACTTCCAACATATCAAATAAACTTAAATACTCTTTTTCTTTTTTTAATTTATTGAAGTATATCACTCATATATAAATATAAATAAACTATTAATTTATAGTAACAGATATGAATTTCCAGAAAAAAGCATACATAACATCATACAGGGCACTCATACTTTACCCTACCACCAATACCTTCCATTGTTGTGAAACATTTTTAATTAATGATTAAAGAGATGCCTCAAAATATAACTACTAACGAAAATACCTTACATTTGGTGTATTTTTCCCCAACCCACCCTATTATTATTTTTTATATCATTTATGTATGAGCATACATAAACAATAAGTATGTAGTAAAAGTTGTGAACTTACAAAGCAAACATGTATAACATCATAAAGGGGTCCCATATATCAACCCACCACTAACACCTTGCATTGTTGTGAGAAATTTGTTACAAATTACAAAAGAATATTGTCAAAATCTTTCTACTAACTATAAACCATATCTTAAATTTTGTGTATTTTCCCTCAACCCACCCTATTACCAATTTTTTAAAATATATTTTTATTTAAAAAGTTGTGAACTTACAAAACAATCATGCTCATTTGCAGAATTTCCATACAACGCACCTCTATTAACACACCACACCACACTGTGGTGGAACATTTGTTACGGATCATGAGATAATATCATCCGCCTATTACCACTAACCATTGCCCATAGCATACATTTGGCTCACTTTTTCCATCCTCCCCCATAATCAACACAGTACATCTTTGGCATAGATGCATGAATATTAAAGTTTTGCTGTTAACCACAGTCCACAGGTCACACCAGTTGTATTTTTCCCATGTTTCTTTACATTCCCACCACTCTGCAATAGTCATATACATCTGCTCTAGCTCAAAAAAGACACTCTGTCATCTGTACCATCAACCACAATTCTCATCCACCTCTGGGTTTATTGTGTAATTCAATCCCTGGATTATTCTTTAGCTTTCTGTGAATTGGCATTTATATACCTAGACTATACTTTTCAGCCACATTCCCATTTATAAACCAGCTATTACTCATTATAGTGTATTATCATCAACTTTAAACATTTCCATACTTTCACAGTAAAGTTAATTAAAACTTCTACATACATTAAGCATCACTAGTCCGCCTCAGTCCTCCTCTTATCTCTTTAAGTATCCACCACCTACCACCAGGTCTTGATGGTGTCTTTCTACATTTTCTTCTAGAAGCTTTATGTTTCTTGCTTTTATACTCAGGTTTTTGATGCATTTTGAGTAAATTTTTGTATAAGGTGTGAGATAGGGGTCCTCTTTCCTTCTTTTTGCTATGGATTTCCAGTTCTCTCAACACTATTTGATGAATGGACTGTTCTGATCAAGCTGGGTGGGTTTGAGAGGCTTGTCAAAAATCAGTTAATCACAGATGTGTAGATCTGTTTCTTAACCATCAATTCTGCTCCATGGGTCTATGTGTCTGCTTTATGCCAGTACCATGCTGTTTTTACCACTGCAACTAGGTAATATGATTTAAAGTCCAGAAGTGAGAGTCCTCCAATATTGTTTTTCCTTTTTATAATGTTTCTGATTATTTGGGAGCCATTACACTTCCAAATAAATTTGATAATTGTGATTCCCATTTATTAAAAAATTTCTAGTGTAATTCTTATGAGGATGTACAGCAATTTTTGTAGAATTGACATCTTAATATTTAGTCTTCCAATTCATGAGCAAGGAATATTCTTTCAATTATTTAGGTCTTTTTTTTTTAATTTATTATTTTTTTAACAATGCATTGTCCTTTTCTGAACACAAGTGCTTTACATCTTTGGTTAGGTTTATACTTAAGTATTTGATTATTTTTGTCACTTTTGTAAGTGAGATTGTTTTTCAGAATTTCTCCACAGATTGCATATTACTAGTTTCTTTTAAAGTATATTTCATCTGATGTAAGTATAGCACTACTCCAGTTGTTTTTTCCTGCTTACTGCATGCGTGGAATATCTTTTTCCAGCCTTTCACTTGCAATGTATTGGTTTCCTTGGGTCTAAGGAGAGTCTCTTGCAGAAAACATATAGGTGGCTCATATTTTCTTATCCCTTCTGCCAGTCTGTGTTTTCTGCCAGTCTGTGAGTTTAAAACATTAACATTCAATGTTATTACTGTAAAGGCAGTTATTATTTCTTCCATTTTGACATTTGTGTTTTATCTATCATATTTTATTTTCACCACTCTTTTGAGAGTTTTTGGTACTTCTACTCATATAATCATCATTTCTAGACTCTCTTCCAAGCCCTTCTCTCCTGTCCTTTCCTTTCAAGTTTGGTTTCTTTGTTATAAACTCTCTCAGCCTCTGTTTATCTGTGAATATTCTAATTCAGTTTTGAAAGACAATCTTGCCAGATATAAAATTCTTCATTGGAAGTTTTTTTCTTACCATATCTTAATTATACCATACCACTATTTTCTTGTCTCTATGGTTTCTAATGAGAAATCAGCATTTAATCTTATTGAATATCCCTTATATGTTACGCATTGCTTTTCCCTTGATGCTCTCAGAATTTTCTTTTTGTCTTTGGCATTTGACATTCTGATTAGTATGTGTCTCCAAGTTGATCTACTTGGATTTCTTTAGATGGAAGTACTTTGTGCTTCTTGGATACGAATATCTATGCCCTTCAATAGGGTTGGGAGTTTTCCATCATTATTTATTCAAGTATTCCTTCTGTCCCTTTTCCCTTCTCTTCTCCTTCTGGGAAACCCATGCTTGCTTGCATGTCTCTTGCTGTCATTCAGTTCCCTGAGACTTTGTTCAATTTTTTCCATTCTTTTCTTCAGCTGTTCTTTTCTATGTTTGCTTTCAGAGGCCATTTCTTCAAGCTCACTAATACTTTATTCTGACTCCTCTAATCTGCTGTTATATGACTCCAGTGTATTTTTAATTTCATTTATTGTGTCTTTTATTCCATAAGACATGCAATTTTTCTATGCATGCTTTCAAATTCTTCTTTGTGCTCATCCAATCTTTTCTAAGATCCTTAATGTCTTTATCCATCTCATTGAATTTATTAAGGATATTTGATTGAACATCTATGATTCATTGTCTCAAATCCTTTATATCATCAGGAGGCTTATCTTGTTCCTTTAACTAGCCCATATCTTCCTATTGCTTGGTATGGTTTGTAATTTTTTGTTGGTGTCTTGGCATCTGGCTTACTAGATATATTTATTCTGGGTGCAGTTTCCCCCTTTAGTTTAGGGTTTTCTTGCTCTTTCTCCCTTGCTTGTTGTGTAGTAGTAGCCAAGGATACAGTTGGTGCTATAAGCTGTGATGGTTAAACCTGCCTGCATTTCTCTAGGGACTGATGAAGCCTCTTCCACCTTTCTCCTTTTCCAGGGGTAGGGACAGAGCTACAGCCATGTGTAATAATCAAAATCATGCAGGCCTAGGTTGTAGTTGCCTGGAGAGACTGATGAAGTCATGCCTTTCCTCCCCTGCCTGGGATGGGGATGGAGCTACAGTTTGGGCATCAATCTATACTGTGCACATCAAAAGTGACTGCAGGTGCCCCAGTAGACTTCTGACTATTCAGTCTGTGCCAGCTGAATGTACCTGCAGTTATCCTAAAAGGCTATTCAGGGCCTGCCAACTTCTTCCCTGTCAGAGGTGGGGCTGAAGCCTATGCTAGGGCTGCAGTTGGATCTTTGTGGAAAGAAGCCTGTCCTTACCATCACTGTGATTTTCAATCAGCCTGGCTTTCCCTCATGCTTGAGGCAGAGTAAAAATGGTGGCTACTGGCCTCTTCCTACTTGGACAGGTTCAAACTTTAGCTGTTCTTAGGGTTTTACTTAGGCAGCCAAATGTACTAATCAGGAGCTGAAGTTGGTGGTCAACCGTCTCTTCATTCCTTGTTTTAGGGAAATGGTTCTTCCAACTAAAGCCACAGAATACCTCCTGAGGTGGCCTGTGTTGCCAGTGGAGGATGGGCAACAGCCTCCACAGTGTCGGGTATTCTACTTATAAATCTTCTCTGCAGATGGACAGTGTAGCAATTTGATATTGTTTATGAATTCCAAAAATTTTCTATTATGTTTGTAAACTGGCTTATTCCTCTGGGAATATTATATTATATTGGATTCAGAGGTTTCACTTTTACTTGGTTAAATAATGATTAAGACTTTGATTGGCCACATAAGTAGGACATTGAGTCCCTGTCCCCTTGGTGTGTGAAGGTTCAGAGAAACTGCACTGCAGAGAATGTAGGTGAGAGCTTTGACTCTGGATCCCAGGAAGTAAACACACAGAGAAAAGAGAAAGCTCCATTAGACTTGGCAGAGGTCCTGGGAAGAGAGCCATTTGCTGATAGTCTACAGCTGGCCTTGTAGAGAGAGCAGAACAGCTGAGCCTGGAGAGAAAAGAGCCCTGGGAAGAGAGGAACCCAGGAAGCCTGAACCCTGCAGATGCTGGCAGCCATCTTGCTCCAACATGTGGCAACAGACTCTGGTGAAGGAAGTAACTTATGCTTTATGGCCTTGTAACTGTAAATACCCTTTATAAAAGCCAACAGATTTCTGGTATTTTGCATCAACACCACTTTGGCTAATACAGGCAATCTCCTACTTCCATTCTTCCAAGGATATTGCAGGCTGCTGTTCTGGTCTCCTGAGCCTGAAACAAGTCCTTTAAATAGCTCTGGATTTTTACGAACTGCCCTGTAGCATGAGCTGACTCTAGGAGCTCCCTACTAAGCCACCATCTTGCTGGTTGTCCCTTTTCAAATAAATTTTATTATCGACTTTTCGATTTCTGCAAAAAGGACTGGTGGAATTTTTGTTGGGATTGTGTTGAACCTATAAATCAGTTTGCATAGAACTGATATCTTAACAATATTCAGTCTTCCAATCCATAAACACGGAATGTCCTTCCATTTATTAAGTCTTCTTTGGTTTCTTTCAGCACTGGCTTTGAATTTTCTGCATATAGGTCCTTTAAATATTTCATTCTTTTAGTCACTATTTTTAATGTATTTTTTTCCTGATTTCCTCCTCAGATTGCTCATCAGCACATTATAGAAATGCTAGGGATTATTACAATTAATCTTGTATCCCATCACTTTGCTGAACACGTCTATTAGTTCTAATACTTTCATCATGTAGTTTTCAGTGTTTTCTGGATATAGGATCATATCATCAGTGGATAGTGAATGTTTTACTTCTTCTCCTCCTATTTGGGTTCCTTTCATTTCTTTATCTAGTCTAATAAACTCTAGTTAGAACTTCTAGCAAATATTAAGTAATAGCCATGACAGTGGCATTCTTGTCTTGTTCCTGATCTCAGTGGGGATGCTTTTAGTCTTTCACCATTGAGTACAATGTTAGCTGTAGGTTTTGCATATATGCACTTTACTATATTGAGAAGGCTTCCTTTTATAACTATCTTTGGACGTGTCTGTATCAAGAAAGGATGCTCTAGTTTTGTCAAATGCCTTTTCTGTGTCAGTGGAGAGGATCATGTGATTTTTCTTCAATTTATTAATGTGGCTTATTACCCTAATTGTTTATTATATTTGTTTATGTGTCCACATTTTTTCCCAATCATTTGGCACTGGCTACCTGTTTACCTCTTGTTGTTGAAGTGGTTATGGGAGATGCTTGTTGGCTGTCAAAAAAAAAACAAAACACCTTTCCCTCAAATGAAAATTACAACATACACTCCTTTACTGAGTCAACAACTATTTACTGAGCCTGAATATGTGGGAGGAAATGTACTAATTGTTGCACGTATGTCCATAGAGAAAGACAAAATCTCTTTTCTAGGAATTTTCATTCCAATTGGGAAGATAGACAAACCTCTCTCTCTCTCTCTCTCTCTCTCTCTCTCTCTCTCTCTCTCTCTCTCTC
>JAQZBX010107334.1:0-10724 GCA_029593785.1 Cabassous unicinctus
GATTTTAAATGTAGATTATACACATCTGACTGATTATGTCTTAAATCAAATTAAGATTTACCACTACAATAAGATTCAAAATCCAAATTCAGGAAGTAACTATTGTCTATAATGTACTACATTCAAACAAATAAAATAACAATGATTACAGCCCATCTGGATTTAAAAAATTGCATTATCTTCTGATTGTACCAGAAAAACTCTGCTCTTCGCTATTACATGATTTTTTTTAAAATCAATTTTATTGATACATATTAATAAAGTATATAAATCATTTAAGGTGTAAAACCAATGGTATTTGGTATAATTACATAGTTGTGCATTAATCACTTCAATTGTGATTAGAGCATTTTCATTATTTCAATAGCAATAATAATTTAAAAAAACAAACAAACAAGAAAATTCCTCACCTCTCAATCTCTCTATGCTTTTCCCACTGTACATAGCTGCTATTTCTGGCTATTCTATCCAAAATGTATAAACAGTGGCTTTTAGTATAATCACAATGTTGTACATTCATCAACTTAAACATTTTAGAACAGTTTCATTACTCCAAAAAGAAAGACTTTAAACCCCTTAGTGTTCCTTCCTCATACTTACATATATTTAATCTCCTTTCATCTTTATGAATTTGTTTATATTTACATTTTATATAAATGTAATTACATGATTATTTTTAATCTCCCTTTCACAATTTGAGATTTGGGGTGGAGATAGGGTATAAAGAGTTAAAATTTTTAAATGTACAAATTTTCCGTTTGTGATGATGGAAAAGTGTAGGTAATCATGCACTATAGTTAATATTACAATTATAAAAATGTGCTTTTATCAATTGTAATAAATGTGGCACACTAATGTGAAGTGTTAATAATATGGTGTTGTATAGGAATCCTGTATTATATACATGATTGCTCTGTAAACACACAACTTCTCTAACCAAAAAATAAATAAATAAATTACACCAAACATGGCTATTGGGAAAATTAAATAAAATAAGATGGTAAGGTCTACAATAAAAGAACAAATGGGCAACATCATGAATTGCAGCCACAGATAATATCATACTGCCATGTGCTTGAAACATGTATGCAATGTTCTGTTACTATTGTTTCTATTGTTTTACTGCTTTCATTATTTCAGTTCAGAATATAATATAAACATAGATTTTTAATACATAGATACAGATTGATAATTATGTTGCAGCAGTTAACAAAATTTCTTTTTTCTACCCTTGGATTCTTTTGATTTTTAATTACTATATTTGACAACACTTCATTTCTCAATATCACACTATTTAACTGGTTCCCTCATTAAAGTTTAAACAAGCAACCAGAATCAGATTACTTTACTCCTTAGTGTGTTTTTATTTATTTTGTTTATTTATTTATTTATTTTTTACATAATAAACTACAATTTATTCAGTTTTCAACAATATTTTCCAATAACATTCACTTTATGTTTCAAGCATCCAATCCAGCATGTGATGTTGCATTTAATCGCTTTAGTGTCCATTCTGTGAGAGTTTCTCAGCCTTTCTTTCTTTCATGAACTTGACAGTTTTGACTAATACTAATCACGATCAATTTGGGTTTGTCTGTTTCTCATTAATAGACTGAGTTTATAGATTTTGGGGAAGAGTAAAAGAGAGGTGAGATGAAGAGGTCATGCCTGCTGTCAGCATGAGTTATCACTGGTGATGTTACCTTCCTTGCCTGGCTAAGGCAGGGTCAACAAGATTTCTGCACTGTGGAGTTATCATGCTTTCCTTCCATACTCTTTTCACTGCAAATGAGTCACCAAGTCCAGGCACACTTGAGGGGAAGGGAATTACCATCCATCTTCTGAAGCAAGTAACATTGGCATATTTCAATATTGACTACCTTTTTTAAATTTTTAAAAATTTTTAAAGATACTTAGATTATACAAATGTCACATAAAAAATATAGGGGATTCTCATTTGTCCCACTCCCCACTCCTCCCACATTTTCCCTCATTAACAATATCCTTCATTAGTGAGGTACATTCAGTGCAATTGATGAACACATTTTGTAGCATTGCCACTAAGCATGGATTAAAGTTTACGTTGTAGTTTACACTCTCTCCCACCCAATTCTGTAGGTTATGGCAGGATATACAGTGGCCTGTATCTGTCATTGCAAATGTCATTCAGGACGATTCCCAAGTCCCAAAAATGATTAGTGTATTTTTAAAGTATCATCCTTTTCAAGGACAAATACATATATTTATATTTGGATTTAAAAAATTAATTTTTACTTTGATGAATCCTAGCTTTCTCAAAGCCCCTGGGAAGTATTTTGAATTTCTGGAAGTCTTTCAGTGCCCATGAATATTCAACCTCTCTGACATCCTTAGTGTCAGCCTATGTAGTCCTGACATGTTAATAAGACAGTATTTTTAGCAAAAAATGGTGAAAAGCCACACCCCCTCCCTGTCAACATGGAATACCCTAGACACTGATGTAAGTGATTCACATGCAGCCATACTAGAAGATCTTCATCTGCCTCAGTCAGGGCATTAGGGCAACGCTGCTCAGAGGGCACTGACATCCAGCTTGCTGGGGATCATCATCCTGATCTTATGTGAGCAGGGCATGCTAATCTCTTACTATTTAGGATTTGGCTTATGAATTTTAACTCAAGAGAATCCATGGTTTTAGTATTCTTGCTACCTGTTTGTCTAAATGAAATGCTCTCTATTTCCCATCCTGTATCTTGAAGAACTAAAACCTATGTTAGCTGACAACGGTCAAAATGATAAATTCAGTCATATAAATGATTTGCATACTATTTTGATTTTGACTGAAGAGATAAATTATTCATCTGGGTGACCTAGTGATAAGCATTTACTGTTTTAATCTTGGGCTTTGTGAGTATAATGGGGAAAATACATGAAAGAAAAATATAGGCTTCTTATGATAATATAAAATTGAAAAAAAGAGCTTATATAATTTTACCTTGTTAACATCACCAAAGTGAGGCCTTGACTATATAAAGAAAAATAGTAACAATTTTAGCATCAATATATGAAAAGGACTATGAACAAGAAGAAAATATAATTGGAAAATCTCTATTTTTCTGAAGCCATAGTGGAGAAGGTAAAAGGAAATCTTTAATTTTCAAGTGAATAAAATCTTATTCTTACACTAATCCATTTTAAATTTATACTCTTCCTTTAATGCTATTGTAGATATTTTATTTGCAAGTTGTATTACTTTCATATTTCTAATTTGATCCATGTATTTTCTCCTTAGTGAATTCATTAGAATTTATCCCAGAGAATCTTCTTTTTATAGATTTACAAAACTTTCAGTTTCAAATGACTCTCAATTTGTTAATTTGATATTTATTAAAATATTCAAGAATATTTAATGAAACAAAAATGTAATATTGTCACAGATTAGAGAAATATAATATCCTACTACACATTTGATTTAATTGGTGTATATAACTGAAATTTCTTTTAACTAATCTAAACACTACATCTGGTTAAGAATGGCTAATTATTTTTATACAATTATCTCACCCCAAAATTTATAGATATCGTACTTAATGCCATTGAAAAAAATTTTTTGCCATTGAAATTTGATTTAATAATTTTAAATAAAAAAACATTATATGTAGAAATTTCATAAAATGAAACTGTTTTTCATAAACTGAATTCATATAAATAATTTAAATTACTGAAAATATACAAATATATTTCACATGATTTGCACAAAAGTTTAGTTCAAATTTCTATATAAAATTATGCAGTCTGCTTACCTTAACAAAATATGAAAAAATTCTGACATCTTTTATCCAATACCACATTAAATTAATACTTAAATACCCATTTGAAGAGAAGTGTTGTCTGAATAAAAATTGGATGTGAAACTTGCTACACTACACTTTCTCAACCACATTTTCTAATTTTAAGCAGTCAATAGCTAGATTTTATTAGATTCAGTTTTTCCTATAAATTAGCAAAAATTAATTTTTAAAAATTGCTGAACTGCTAATAAATTACAAATTGAATTTTAGATAGATTAAAAATTCTATCTTTCAATAATGAGGCAGGTGTAAATAATGGAAAAACAGAAGACTTCAAGTCAAAGAAATGTGTTAGGTGTACTTGAGATCCAATAGGAAAATGATAATGAGGGTTATCATTAAGAATTGCACAAAGTTAATAGGTATAGAAGGTACACTTCAGAGGTAGATTGTGCAGATCTCAAATACATGGCATATGTGAATATATTTAGCCAGCTGGAAGTGTCCTTCCATGACATACCTTTTAAACAGCCTACTAAAACCCTCAGTTAGAGTGCTGTCAGAACAATGATGAAGTTCAAGTAATGTAGATATAGATTTAATAGGACAAAACCTTCTTTCACAGTCATATTTGATGTGCGAGTTTAAGATGTATTTGTATACTTAGGGCAGATGGAATTTAAGAAAGAGATGGACTCCTTCTGCCATGAAACTTCTTTGAATGAGAATATTTACAAGATCATGTCTTTGCGATTGAAGTATTAAGAGCTTCAATTTCTCTGCAACTATGAATTTATTTAGTTAAAGATGACTGTATTAAAAATAATTTGAGTATCTTGGGACTGAGGAAGAAATTCATTTATCTCTATGGTCAGGGGAAGAAATAAGATTTTTGTTTTTTTGTTTTTTGTTGGAACTTTGTCTATTGAAGTATATATTTGTGTGGCTGTGAGTTTATATTTGTGTGACTATGAGTATATATTTGTGTGCTACAATTAATATTTAGTATTTTAATGGGGGAAAGGGATTCTAAGAAAGTCATTTTTGTTTTCTGTGGAAAAGTCTGTGAATTCAAACTAAACTTACACACATTTACAAATTAAGTTATATTTCCTCAGGCATGCACAGTACTTCCAGATCCTATATCTGAGAAACTAAGTCCTCTTCTTTGGAAAGATAAATTGCCTTGCAGGATTAATCCCTGTCTGGAAAATTTACATGATTTTGGTAAGGTTCAATGTATTTTTTAGATGTTATAGATGTATAAATCTATTGTCAAATACCTAGCTTTTATGTACTTGAAAACATTGGATTAATTTGTTTCTAAGAATATGAACTATAAATGATGTGAGGCAAGAAAAATATAAATTAGTAATTCTGGGAATAATTTCTTTCCTGTAGATTTGTTTTGATATCTGATAAAGATAAATCAGACTAACAGTAGTGGGAGTTTAACAAGAATTTTTATTGTTTTTATTCATTGTATCATTTAATCACTGCTGACTCTGAAATGTACTTTACATGGGACATTTGGGCTTATGGAAACATTTAGCAGATAGCAAATGAAGGATTTGATGTCAGTTTCATCATATTCATACTAGTCATTATTCAAGATACGTAATTCCAAGGGGACTTTTGAAAGTCTAACTCTTTTAAATTAATTTTGTTTATTTTGATAATATATATTAAGCACAAAATTCTACTTTTAACTACTAATTCGTAGCATTAATTACATTCAAAACATTGTGCTACCATAACCACGATTCAATACCAAAATATTACAACACTCCAAATAGAATTTATTCTTTATTATTATTCCCTATTCCACCAAACATCACCACTGATAAACTGTCTTAATTATTATTATTATTTTTTTCTATTCACAGTGTCTCATTAGTTGAAATCATGGAAAATGGAAACCAAACATCAGCTTTTATTTTTTAGGACTCTTTAACCACATAGCAGCCCACCTTTTCCTCTTTGTGATGATGCTGACAATTGTCTTCAACTCCCTACTAGGCAATGCCCTCATGGTCCTCCTGATTCACCGGGACCACCTCCTTCACACACCCATGTATTTTTACTAAGCCAGTTCTCCCTCATGGACATGATGCTGGTTTATACCATTGTGCCAAAAATTGCTGCTGACTACTTGACTGGCAAGAATTCCATCTCCCCTATTGACTGTGGATTTCAGATCTTCCTCTTCCTCATGCTGGGTGCTAGAGAGTGCTTCCTCCTGGCAGCCATGTCCTATGACCACTATGTGGCTGTCTGTCACTGTCTTCGACATCCTGTCCTCATGAGCTGGCAGTTATGCCTGAGAATGATTTTGAGGTCTTGGTTTCTAGGAGCAGCCGACGGGCTCATGCAGGCTGCTGCTACCTTAAGCTTCCCATTTTGCAAATAACATGAGATTGATCATTTTTTCTGTAAGGCCCCCATGATGGTGCACTTGGCTTGTACTGACACATCTGTCTTTGAGTATGCCATGTATATCTGCTGTGTGTTAATGCTCCTGGTCTCAACCTCCCTCATCCTGACATCCTATAGTCTCATCCTAGTTGCTATTCTCCACATGTGATTCACAGAAGCCTGCAAGAAAGCTTTTACCACTTGCTCATCACATTTGGCTGTAGTGGGACTCTACTATAAAAATAGTAGCTATATTTTTATATACATGAGGCCCAAATCCTCCAGGTCGGCTAAGCATGTTAAGATTGTGTCTGCTTTTTATACTATTATTACCCCTGCTCTGAACCCCCTCATCTATAGTCTGAGGAACAATGAGGTGAAGGGAGCCTTGAGGAAATGTATGGGTCAATGTATTGCTTTATCTCATGACTAAGACTGATTTGCCCCAATTTTCAAGGGCACCCAAAGTGATTGTGTGAATTCCCAGAATGAATGCATAGCTTTTTACATATTATATCTACATATTATTTGTATATCTTTTTTGGAAACATGTATTAATCTCAATATTTTTCTCTCATTTTCTAAAATGTCATTGTCAAATCAAAATCTGGAAGTATAAAATTCTATAAACAACTCTTACTGTGTAAAATGGTCAACTCTGTATATCCCAGTAAACATTTCTTCCTATCGGTAATGAACAATTCATCAACAATTTTGATGATTAATTGCTGATTTTTCATGTTCAGTTATAGTTTACCTCAATAAAATCCTTGCATCACAAACATACTTTTAACCAATCTCTAGAAGCATATATACTAATGTAACTTGCTTCTACTAATAAAAAACACAAATTCTGTGCCCCCAGACATAATCCCCATGTTCTTTTCCAGTAAACACTCAACCTCATGTACAACTACTGGTACAATTGTTAAAATTATGTTTTATTTCAAGCTATTCTAATATTTCATATTAAAAATAAAATTTATTTTGTGTTTCTTGCACCTTTCACTCAACTTTTTTCCAGCATATTTTTATAACAACAGTTTTTTGTGTTTTTATTATTTGAAACTATTTCATTATATGGGGAAATCTTTCCATATTTATGCACTATGTTTTGACTGGCATTTTGTCCATTGCCAGTCTGAAGTTGTTAGGACTTCATCTGCGATAATCTCCTTTATGTAATTTTATGTTTTTATTTCTTTTTGTAAGTGGTATGACTAGCTTTTCAATAAAATTTTCCAAATTGGTTGTGCAATTTTACAATCCATCATCCATGCACACAAGTTCCATTTGCTTGACTTTGTTAGCCAGCTGCCAATTGTCAACCTTCTTCATTTTAGCAATTCTAGTGGATACAGTAGTATTTATAAATAGGCCTGATCAAACTTTATAATCATTCAGCCACTAATCCATATTTTTAATATTCTTTCCTACACATATTCCCCAGATTTCTGCTGGTAAAAGTTTGATAAAATCCATACAGTTCTTCTGCAGTGTAATATACCTTATCTATCATGGGTTACACTTTGTACCACACACTTTGTAAAGAGTTGGGGCTTACTTCTAGTTATAGGTCTGCAGGAAAAGACTGGTGGTATGGGGTAGTTCCTGAAGTGATTTAGCAGGGCCTTGCAAAGCAATTTCTCCAGGGGAGACAAATTTCATTTTCTTCAGGAAGTAGCAGAGTTAACTCAGGGATTGAAGGATTACTTCTACTTGCAAAGAAGATACAGCAGAATTTAGGGTTTCAATATCCCAGCCTCATCAGGATCTGTCCATGTATTTCCATTCAAATATTTAGGATCCCATTACTATATATTTTTAATTTATATATATATATATATATACATTATTTTTTAAAAATATGTAATTACATAAATCTTACACAAAAACTATAGGGCTTCCCATATGACCCACTCCGCACACCTCCCACACCCTCCCACATAAACACCATCCTTCATTAGTGTGGCACATTTATTGTAATTGATAAATGCATCCTGGGGCATTGCCACTGAGCATGGACCATAGTTCACATTATATTTTACACATTCTCCCACACACTTTTGCAGGTTATGGGAAGATATAAAATGGCCTATAATTGTCATTGACATATCATTCAGGACGATTCTCAAGTTCAGAAAAAAAAAACCCATATTACACCTGTTTGTCCCTCTCCCTGCCCCGAGAGCCTCATCAATGCCCTTACTTTAACAGCAGATATCTCCAAGTTTGAGAATTCATTTTTCTTATAAGGGAGTCAATCGAGGATAAAGGTCTGAGTTTGGTTTTCAGGAATGTCATCTCTGTGACTACAGGAGATAAGATTTATTGAAGTGCAGATACAGAATTTTTCATGTCATTTATGCAGCGTTAACAGTGGGATTTGAAGTCCTGAACTTATCCATTTTTTTCCCAAGTTTTTCTTTCACTCTATCAATCTCCTTATACTTAGCATTGGAAAATGTTCTTACATATCAAATACAGGGTCACCTGGAACCTTGTCTTTAATAAGTAACTTGATTAAGAGTATCAAATAACATTATTCGCATATCTTTATTGCAACATTATTGTACACACTATCTGTCCCCTTTTAGCAGTAGATATGAGGCATTAATAACTTTAAAACAACATTAGAGCACCAATTCCAGAATCTTCAGAACAATTTCAGAAAACCCATGCTCTGTGCCTCCAAAACCACTCTTATTATCAGTCAGGGTTCTCCAGAGAACTAGAACAAATTAGGGAGAGTGTGTATATATATATATATTTCTTATATAGAGATAAAAAAAATGCTATCTCCCACATTTGCCTGAGCCAATACCTTAATATAATCTTAATTACCTATTCTTAATTTTGTTGCTTGTATTTTGGGTCAATTAATTAAAAATCCATTGTGTAATATAATACAAGTTTGTAGATATCCTCTATGCTTTATTCTAAGGTTTTTATGGTTATGGTTCTTATATGTAGTTTGTTGATCCACTTTTATATCATTTTTGTATATATTGTCAGGGAAGATTCTAATTTCATTTCCTTCCAGAAAACAGTGAATCTAGAAATCACTTTGGCTAATATTGACAACAATGTTAGATTTTTTAAGGCAAGAACACAGGATATATTTGATTTTATTGAGCTCTTCCTTCTTAGCTTTCATAAATATTTTGTAGTTTTCACTGCCAAAGACTTTTATATTCTTGATTAAATATATTCCTAGATATTTTAAGCTTTACCATGATAAAAAAGCAGTTATTTTCTTGATTTCCTTGTCATTTGTTCAATGTTGTTTTAGTTTCCTAGTTTGCTCAAGCAATTTCCTTGGAATTGGTTGGCTTTGGAATAGTAATTTATTAGTTTTTCTTTTTTACAGGGTTCAGACATCAATTTTTTTCTTTATGTTTAAAGAAGTTTTACATTAAATAAAAGTTACATCAAAAATATAGGGGATTCCCATATGTCACAACCCCAATCCCTCTCACATTTTACCTTATTAATAACATCATTTTTTGTTACAATTGATGAGCAAGTATTGAAGCATTACTACTAACCATGGTCTATAATTTACATTATGGTTTACCACTTTGCACTGCAGAATTTTTTAGGTTTTGTTAAAATGTATAATGGCCTGTACTTGCCATTGCAATATCATGCAGAAAAAATACCATTGTCCACAAAATGCTTCATGTTACACCTATTATTCTTTCTCCCACCTCTCAAAAATTCTGGTGGCCACTGTCTTTATATCAGTGTCACAAGTTCTTCTATTATTTGAATAATAGTAAGTGAACTTTGGTCCTTGGGCATTCCTGCCTTATTTGTGTTCATTCTGCAATGTTGAGGAATTTGAGATTGTGATGCTCACTCTGTTTCCAATTGAGAGAGGGCTTAGATCTCATGGGGAAGACGGATGGAACTGTCTTGCTTGCAGTTGTAGTTACTCTCTGTGTTTTGGGATGGGTGCTGTCCATCATCATCCTAATGTTAGTTGTCCTTGGTGAGTCCAGTGAACTGAAAGTAAGTGTTGGCTGCAACTCTGCTGAGATTCAGGGCTCATCCGGCATATGAACAGAATGAAGATTTATTTCTCTAGGACATGATAATGGGTAGAGGGTTAATTATAGGTTCAACTAAAAGGTGCAGAAGAACCATGTGTAGGAAAATTATAAATGAGTCTAACTCTGATACCTTGGGGAGATAGGTTATCACATATTCCAAGGTAAGGCCCACAGATGGGGTGCTGATTTCTTGGGGTTCTCTGTCCTGCCTATATTGTCAAGATGTTTCTAGAGCCCTGTTTGCTGTGGCAGTCTGAGTTTCTCTTGATACTTGCAAGAACATAACCTCTGTAATGACCTCCTGAATCACTTTGAAATCTCTTAGACATATAAACTCATTTGTATTTAATATTTCCCCCTTTTGGTCAAGTCCCTTTACAAATGCATTGCTAGTTGATTCTTGGAAATAACCCCTTGGTGCCAGGGAGTCCTATGCCTGGGAATCATGTCTCATGACAGGGAGAGGAGGAGAAGACAGTGAACT
>JAQZBX010107335.1:0-10663 GCA_029593785.1 Cabassous unicinctus
AAGAGCCAAATCCATAAAACTCTTAGATGAAAACATAGGGGGTATCCTTTACCATCTAGGATATGTTATTGATTTCTTATACATGAAAATAAAAGCACAAGCAACTAAAGAAAATATAAATAAAATGGACTTCATCAGAATTACAAACTTTTGTATGCAAAAGAACACTTTCAGAAGGTGAAAAGATGACCTAATATGAAGGGTTTCCATGAAAAGAACTTTTCTGCTGACTATTGATTAAATGATATAATGAACCAAAATTCTTGGAAAATTCCTTCTACTCTGTAAGTCTTGTTTTGTTGAATCTTACATCAAAATAAATGGACAGGAAAAATGATTCACAGATTTGTTATTTGCATTTTACTTACCTTAGATTGTCACATACAATATAATTTTAAATATATTAATTTTTAAATATATAAAAGTAGGTAGTCAATAATTATGGTTACAGATTTATAACATATCAACACAAAATGGAAAATGTTTTCCTGAATAGGGATTATTCCTGGAAAAAATTTTTGTTTCCAAGCATTAGAATTATTTTCTCAGATGTAGGAACTGAAAAGATTGAGCCTGCATGTGGAGACATAACTTAATTTGGAAATGATTATGTAGTTTGAACTTACAGAGTTATACACAGAAAACAAAGATGACTTTCTCCAATCTTTCTCCCCTGTGTGAGACGCTATTAATGCATATTTACATTAACTGCACAAAGACACTTTTGGGGGATATAACGAATACCATCAGAGTCACACAAGCAAATACTTTACAGGATAAAAGAAAGTGAAAATTCCTTATTTATTCAATGGGTCATAGAGTTAAATTTACTCTTTATTCAGTTCTAAGACAGGGTAAATCTTTAAAAATATTTCATCTCTAATATTCTGGGACTGCAAATATTCTAGTGTGTTGAATAAATACGGTCACAGCTACAAAGATGTGGATGCTAATTTGATCTTAAGGGTATGATATTGTAAATATTCTAATTCAAAGTTGTTAAATGGGAGAATGAATCCACCTCTTTCATAGTTATGCCCTTTGAATCCATACTACACAGTAATTTTAAACTTTAATGAACATTGTGAATGGGAATTAATTTTTGTGAATTAATAAGTTAAATTGCAAGTAAAACTTACTTTATAATTGCTAGAAAATATGAGTAAGAAAGTGCTTTGTAATAAGTTTCAAGTTCAACTGTTTCACTCATATGTTACTTCTCATAGGTGTATATTTAAGTATCAGTGCAATGGGTTGTTTGATGTTAGAGAGATTTCACAAATATATTTTATTATTTTTCTATAGTCCTTTACCTAGAATTGTATGACTTTATTTTAAATCACAAACTCGTATCTTTAAGGATGCTAACAGAAAGCCCAATTATAGACCCTCCCTTTTCTCATTATTGCTTTATGAATTATCACAGAAATTCAGAACTCTAACAAATATTTTCATTTCTGATTTTCACAAACGTGCTCTCCAAATCTCAGATCAAAAATGTAAATCTTTGTCCCTGTGTTATTGATATGCTTAATCATTATTTTCTTGTTAAAATAAAGTAGTAGTAACAGTCTAATCATTTATTTGACTGAACTGACAAGAGTTTTAACCTGAAAACTTTATCAACAAGCATATGCTTTTGTTTTTCAGATTCATGAATATATACTAGAGAAAATTTTATTTGGAAAATTGTACTAAAGAAATCAAGAATTTTCTGGATTTGAAAACTCACAAGTAAATGATTAAATAGTAAGTGATTAGTATGACCTACTTGCATAAGGTGAAGATGGTGACCCCCAACAGGCTGGATCTCTGTCCCTTCTTAGAAGCTTCACCTGAATACACTGATTCCAGTGAAGGAAGGATCTTCTGTTTGGTTGCATCTGATTCACTTATATAACTGTCTACATTTTCACATGTGGAGTGGGGAGGGATGTGCTGTCTCATCATTCTTGTTTAAAATACTATTTTATTATTATATATGCCAGGGCAGAGTAAAGCTAACACTGGGGATACCATAGAAGTCTAATTTTCAGGAACATTTTATTTATTCCCAGGACTTCAAAATACTTGCTTACGTGCTTTCAGAAAGATGTGGTTCATTAAAATAAAAATAAAAAAATTAATTAGGACCAAAAGTAAAAATTAAGTAAATAGATTTGGAAATGTAAGATGATTTAAAATTACATTCAGTTAATTAATGTGATACTGCCTTAACTTATCTAAATCTTCTTAAGGGGGATATTCAAATAATATGAAATTGAGAAATCAAATATTGACAAAGATAGTAATTAAAATGCAAGGTAGCCCACTGTAGAATTCAGCTGTTTTCCCACTTTAAATTGGACAAAATAACAGCAATATTATAAGTATCAATTTCTTTATATTTGTGTAATTGACATATATTTTATGTTTATTTGTACTGAAGCAATAATAATGGTAATCATAATGGCAACAACTTTAAGAGAACATAGGTTTCCTTGTGAAAAAACACTTTATTCTTTGACTCTATCTTGAGCTGTACTTAACGATTTTATTATTATTAATTTTTAGTATTTTTGTTTTGCAGTCACCCTTGGTTCTTTGTCCATCATTGTACACTTCTGTAACCTAGTATTTTTTTTTTTTAGTACAAATATATTTCAGTTTATTCAATTGTAAAAGGGAAATATCTCCCTCATGTAAAAATTGAAGTTCACAACTGCCAGAAAGAAACACAAAAGTTAATGCAATTGCATAACCAAAGTGAGCTGTAAGATTTGCAATTTAACATGTTTAGTAGAGAATACACTATCTAGATGGTAGTTATGCTTCAGACTTTGGATGTTAAATCTTAACCAAGTAGACATTCCTACTCTGATGTAGGACATTCTTGCTAAAATATGTGCAGTTTATATTTAAAATCAGCTTATCTTATTTCCTGGACTGAAAGCCAGGTCCTAGGTAAGAACAAGTAGTACATAAGGTATAAGACCTCATACAAAGTGACTCTATAAATAAGGCTCTCTAACAGATGCTGTGAGCCTGGCTAGAGTACAGGCCTAGGAAACAAAACAGCTGGCAGAAAGCAAGGAGAATAAGTATCACTCTACTCTTACCCTTCCCATACTCAGGGGCACACTAGGACATTCTTGAGACTTAAGCTCTGAGGCAGAGATTGTCACACAGTAAATTTTTTGGGCATGCTCTTGGGTTCAATACGACAAGAAACAAAAAAATCAGAACTGGGTGCAGGGAGTTGACCTGCAGTGCAGTGACAGCTGAGGTCTCAGCTGCCCCATTGAGGAGGTCTGGAGTCAGGGTGGGCCTTCAGAGTTGTCCCACATATGGCCAAGTGGTCCCTCTTTTGTAGACCCACATGAAGCAGTCATTACATCTGGGCTGCCCCCGGGAAGTGAGCATGTTCTTAACTAGGCATTTTTTTTTAATCCAGGACAATTTCTTGAGATAGGCTTTCATTAGAGCTGCCATATACTAATACTCCTAGCAGCTGGGTTAGTTCTTCAGTCCAGAGGGTTTGGGGGACTCAGAGCCTAGGCCCCCCTAATTCTTCAGCATATAGCTTCCTGCATGACCTGGACATAAGTTAAAGTTAACAACCATCCCCAGAGGGGAAAGGATGTATAGATGGTATTGTAAACCATAATATCCTCAGAATGGTAAAACTTCATTCCTGTGATAACATCACCAGACCCCATATCTGTCATCATGGGACCCTAGCAGGAACTCTGTACTCATACCCTATGGAATGGTTTTGTTCTGAAACCACTTATATCACCTCTCAATTTCCTGTATCTTTGTAGAGTGCTACCTTCATTCTCTGGATGGGAAAATCTCTCCTATCTGGAAGTCCAGATAAAGCTTATGTATCACTCAGTACCAGGTGCATTCTTTGGACTCACAGAGAACCCAACTCATGCCATTCAGGAGTTGATTGGAACAACGGTCAAGGGGAGTCTGCAGAGCACAAAATAAAATATACCACAGTCTTTAAAGTCAATCAGAAGTTGTTCAAACAAAGTATGGTCTCTTATAGTAGAAAGTATGTGTATGTTGAGAGCAAAGAAGGTTCTCTAGCAAAAATCACTAATCCAACAAAAATATGCTTTCTTAGAAATTCTGTTTCAGACAGAAGTACAAGTTTTTTCAGAAGTTGTCCACAAAGAACATGTTGTCATGAAGAGCTTAACATGACTGGTAGCAGACTAACTTTTGATCTCCTTGAGTATGCATTCCATTACACTCCGGGAACTCCTGGGGATTCTAGGTAACTCACCTTGCATAACAAATAATCTCAAACACACCCTCTGTTCTTGGCTTTTTATCCTCTTATTCAACAGTCTGACATGGATCATGAGACACTGCTATCTCATGTATTTAAGATTGTTATTTTTCCAAGACTGCCAAGAACCACCTCAGTATCATATTAGGACCATCTTCAGAAGTCTTTGCCTGGCTCCTAAATGCATATTCATTAAGTATTTCCTTCAGTTAGGGTGTTAGGTCCTTCTGTCAGCCAAGAGATTTCAATCAGGAGCACACTGACTATCATGGCCCTAATTTAGTTATAGGATACTTGCTGAGGCTGTGAATTCAGATGCATTTGCAGTTACAGCTCTCTTATAACATGTGTAGGCCTGAATTTAACAGCAGTCTGTTCTTTAGCTACAGGAGATAAAGATCTCTTCCATTATGCTATCATGTTTATGGTGGTGATTAATAATTCTTCCTTTGAAATTACTGTAGCAGTTTGATATTGTTTATGAATTCCAAAAATAGATAATGTATTTTGTTTATAAACTGGTCTGTCCCTTTGGGCATATGAGATTATGTTGGATTCAGAGGTTTCATTTTTACTTGATTAAATAATTATTAAGGTTTTGATTGGGCCACATCAGTAGGCCTTGAGTCCCCACCCCCATGGTGGGTAGGGACTCACAGAGAAAATGCACCATGGAGAAGGGAGTTTGGAATTTTTTAGCTGGAGCCCTGGGAAGAAACACACAGGGAAAGAACACAGAGGAATAGATACAGCTCCATAGACACAAGAGAGGCCCCAGGAAGATAGAGCCTTATAGTCTACAACTGGCCTTGTGGTAAGAGCAGAGCTGAGCCCAAAGAGGAACAAGCCTTGGGAGAGAGATGAGACTTATCCCAGGCTACAGCTGATATTGGAAGACTCTGGGACCACAAAGTCTTACGGGATAGAGGAAACCTGAACCCTTGCAGACATTGGCAGCTAAGATAGCCTGAAGCCTCACAGATATCTACTGCCAACTTGCATCAGCACATGACAGCATACTCGGTGAGAAAGTACCAATTATGGTACCTTGTGTTGGATTCTTTAGGGCCTTGTGACTGCAAGCTTCTACCCCAAATCAAAACCCTTTATAAATATCAACTGATTTTTGGTATTTTGCATCAACACCCATTTGGCTGACTAATACAGATTTTGGTACTGGTGAGTGGGGTCATGCTTTTGCAATTACCAAAACACTGAACAGTTTTATAAATGGGTAAGGAGCATTTTTTGGAGGAATTGTGAGATGCTTGGAAGAAAAGACCTACAGTGCTTTGAAGAGTGTGTTGATAGTAATATGGACTCTAAAGAGATTTTTTTATGAGGATTAGAAGTAAATGATGAAACTATTATTGGAAACTGGAGGAAAGGTAATCAGTGTTTTAAAGTTGTAAAGAGCTTACCAAGATTAACTCCTGTTGTTTTATGGAAGACAGAATTTGAAAATGGTGAACCTGGGCATTTAGCTGAAGAACTTTCCAAAGTAAATTTGGAGAATGCAGCTTGGCTTCTCCCTGCAGGTTATACCAAAATGCTAGATGAGCTATATAAGCTAAGGACTGAGTGGTTGTGCACAAAGGAACCAGAAACTGATTCTGGAAATTCCAAGCCTCTGGAAATCAAGTCCCCAGATGATAGTGTCCCATTTGAGGACTTAACTAAACTTAGAACTTGTAAATCATGATTGAAGATGAATTTATGTAGGAAAGACTTGTGGAAAGTCTTACTGTCTGATGGTTTGGACCCCTGCTTCTTGCATGCTAAACCAGCAATCTTTTTGAGAGAGCTGTATGAACAAAATTACTGTCAGCTTGGACTAAAAGGGATTTAGAAGGGAGAGATTGAAGGGGAAATGACTTCAAAAGGAAAATCATGAAAACCCAGATCTGGAATTAAGATATCTCTATGGGCCAAGAGAGGAACCCCACCCATGTGTACAGAGAGTGTGAGTTTGCCCCAGCAGGTGAAGAGGGTGGATGTTCCCACATGATGTTCAAGGAGAGTTTTGTCATGCCAGGGTACATAGAGGGTAGAGCATATTCCCTGGGGATTAGGGAGGTTAAGTTTGACACCCCACAGGTCTGAGAAGGACAGGCTTGTCCCCCATGGAATAGGTAAGGTCAGGTCACCAACTTGTTGCTCTGAGAGGGTTGGGCCTGTATGCCAAAGGTTAGGGAGTATGTTGTCCTCACTGTATTAGGGTGGCTAAGACTCTAACCCAAATATTGAATAAAGTGTGACAATCTCCCCAACACTCTTAATGGGTGAGGTCTGGAACTTGGTCACCAACCAGGTGCTTGATGAGGGTGGAATCAAGAAAATGGCCATTGGGCAAGCCTGTGGAAAGGGTAGGTCCCCATGTAGCCACAGGGAGAAGAAACCATCATCTTAAGAATGACTCTCAAACTTTGAAAACAAATGGAGTATGTCCTGCAGGTTTACTGAATTGTAGAGGACCCATGAATCATGTTTCTGTCCCAATTTCTCCTTACGGTAATGAAAATGTTTATCTTTTATCTGTCCATTTGTGTACTGGAAGAAGATAAATGGTTTTGTGAGTTTCAGAGGTCTACAGGAGATGGAACTTTGCTCCAGGACAAACTGTATTTTCATAAATCGATTGTGATATGATTTTCCACTGAGTATTGCTACTGAAATAAGGTTTTTTGAATATTATAATGTCTTTATGGAATTCAGAGAGCGGGGTGTAGCAGCTTGAAATTGTTTATAAATTCCAAAAATAGATATAGGATTATGTTTGTAAACTGGTATGTTCTTCTGGACATATTAGATAATATTGGATTTAGAGGTTTCACTTTTACTTGACTAAACAATGTTTAAGGCTCTGATTGGGCCACATCAGTAGGACAATTCATCCCTACACCCTTGGTGGACAGAGATTCACGGAGAAACCACACCACAGAGAAGGGAGTTTGAGTTTTTGAGCTGGAGCCCTGGGAACTAAACATACAGGAGAAGAACAAAAGGAATAGAGATGTCTCCAAAGACATGGCTGGGGCCCCAGGAAAAGAGATCCTGATAGTCTACAGCTGGCATTGTGGAGAGAACAGAGTAGCTGTACCCAGAGAGAAACAAGCCCCAGAAGAGACATAAGACTTATCCCAGGCTACAGCTGATATTGGAAGAAGTTAAGACCACAGTGTCATAAAAGGGAGAGGAAGCCTGAACCATTGCAGACATCACCTGCCATCTTGCATGAACACGTAGCAACAGACTCTGAGAAAGTACCTCATATTGTACCTTGAGTTGTATTCTTTAGGGCCTTGTGACTGTAAGCTTCTACCCCAAATCAATATCCTGTATAAAAACCATCCAATTTCTGGTATTTTGCGTTAGCACACTTTTGGCTAACTAATACAATTAAGGCCCAAAAATTCTACAATCCAAAAAATGCCATTGTTATATGTCAGTTCGTCTCTTCCTATTAAATGAGTCTCAATTATTGTGATGACTGGGGACAGCTGGAGTTTTCACACTCCCTAATTTCGCTGGTCAGTGAACCATCCAATTACAAATTCTTATCTGGAGGGTCAACTTCCTAGGACCACTTTTCTACAAATTATCTTAGGCCAGCTTCTTTCAGAAGCAGACCTTGAGTGCAAATACTTTACGTGATCATTTCAGGGCCTCCCAGGAAGGAGTGAGATAGTGACACAGGGAAAGAAATGATGCTAATGAATAGCACATATTGCACATGTAGCTACTATGATAAACTGAAGTCCACTGAGGGTATTTAAAAAGGAAAACATATACATAAAAGTTATCCTTCACAATGAAAACTAATAAGAAATGGTTGTGATATTTTATTGTGAACTGATATGTCAGTCCTTGTGCACTATCCCTACCATTTTAACTTTGGGTAATGTATATGTATATGTAGAAACACATTTATGTATACATTTTCTACCACCATTTTATCCTACATCCAGAAAACAGAAACGTGTGTTTCAACTATGATATTATCCATAGTTTCAGCACATAATATAAAGGATATTCAGTATACAATTGTCATACATTGGGGAGTTGAGCAAAATAATAAGTGAATATTTAATTAGAATATATAATTAGGACAAATTTGCCCCTTGTGAAGATGCAATATTTTCCCTCTATTCCATGTTATTTTTTTTTTACCTTCAAAACATGCAGTTTGGTAACAGCAACCAAATCTGCAGCTGCAAATTGTTTTCACTGTCAGCATGTTTATAGAAAAATACCAACTACTAAGAAAATATCCAAAACATTCCCCAGAGGACCACTAGGAAATTTAAAGGCATACAATTCAATACACATTGGTGACATCATCAACATGGCAATGTAAACATCCCCTGAAAAAAAGTTATTCAATAATAAAAGGACAAATTCCACTTTATTAGAACTCCAGAGCATGTTAGAAACTTGTGAAGGACTCCACAAATGCTGAATTAAAGAAAGAGGAAAATAACATATAAGAACCTTCCATCCCAGACTAGCTAGACCTCTTCCACCCCTCCACTTGGTACTGTACAATGCTTGGGAGTTCTCCAGAGTCAGTGACTAGAACACTCCCACCAAGACACAAACTGTATAGAAACTCACAATAGTAGTTAGAACCTCACACAAATACAGACACAGAAACCTAAGTCTACAGGGAACCAGGGCAGGAAATAAGCTGCTGAGGAATCCTGCATAATTAATGTCCCTAGAAAGAGGAACAAAAGAGCAAATCCACAGCAGAATGGTGAAAGTCAAATGCTGCCCTCACTCAATCCAGTTACTTCAGAGGGATTCATTAAATGAAAAACAGATTTTTCTAGATGGACCCACATTTCTGGATTAACACTGTCAGCTTCCCCATGTACGAATAACCTCTGGAGAAGAAATCAGAGATAGAAAAACCGCACAAAGATAGAAAAAGCAAGTGGGCTTAATTGAACATTTGTAAGAATGGAATATCCCAGAAATGAAAAGTGTAAGGAAAACAGGACACTGAGCGAGGGAGAGAATCGAAACTAATCATAGATTCTGGGCAGAAAATTCAGCACAAAAGGCAACAGACCAGACCATGATTCCAGGAGAATGTAGAGAGAAAAGGAAGATTTCTCCCTGAGTTGAAAAAATTTCAAAAAAATATGTAAAACCTTAAAAATATAACCACATATCAAAGGAATGTATCACATGAAGAAGATCTGAACAAATCTCATCCACTAAACATGGGATATTTCAAAGTACAGAATAATTTGGAACAACCATCAAAGAATAGCCTTGAAACAAAGCCAATCAGAATAAAAGTCTAGTCAAGAGGGAGGTACTAAAGTAAGTACTGCCTTTACAGTAATAACACTGAATGTTAATGAATTAACCTTATACAATCAAAAGACACATTAGCAGATGCAACTTAATTAAAGCAGAAATGAGAAGGGAGATATTACTACTGACCCCAGAAAAGCCTAAGATACTATAAGCACCTGTATGGAAACAATTTAGAAATCCCAGACAAACAGACATGTTCTTAAAAGCACACATTCAACCTACATTGACTCTAGAAGTAATAGAAGACATTAACAGATCAACTACAAGAGAAGAGATTGAATCAGTCATAGAAAACCTCTTAAAAAGAAAATTCCAGAACCAAATGACTTCACTGGTGAATTCTACCGTATGTCGTAGAAGAAGTAAAACTAATCCTTCTCAAATCTTTTTAAAAAATTAAGAGGAGGGAGCACTAACACATTCTATGTTGCTAACTTTACACTAATATGATAGCCAGATAAAGACACTATAAGTAAAGAAAATCATAGACAAATTTCTCTTATGAATATAGGTGCAGAAATCCTCAACAAAACACTTGCAATTCAAATCCAACAGCTCATTAAAAGAATTATACACAATGATCAAGTGGGTTTTATCATACATATGCAAGAATAAAGAATAGCTTTTTATGGTTTAACAAAAGAAAATCAATTAATATAATACACCACATTAACAAAATGAGGGGGAAAAAACCACATAACTATCTCCTTTGGAGCAAAAATGTCATTTGATAAAAGGCAGGATCTTTTTTAGTGAAAACGCTTGAAATTATGCATAAAAAGAGATATACTCAATACATTAAAGGGCATATATGAAAAACACAGTTACCACACTCAATGGTGAAAGGCCTATATCTTTCCTTCTAATATCTGGAACAAGACAAGGATGACCACTGTCACCACTGTTATTCATCATTGTACTGGAAGTTCTAGCCAGAGAAGTTAGGCAAGAAAAACATATAAAAGGCATCAAAATTGGAAGGGAAGAAGTAAAATTTCACTATTTGCAGATGTCATGATCCTAAATACAGAAAGTCTTGAAAGATCTATAAGA
>JAQZBX010107336.1:0-10655 GCA_029593785.1 Cabassous unicinctus
TTTTTTTTTGGAAGGGGCCACTGTTCAACCCAGACAGATTTGGTTGCTAGCCATTTTAAAGGTAATGCAAAGCCCTTTGCAACAGTAGCCCCTACTCTAAATTTGAATATCCTAGGCCATGATAGTCTCCAATAAGTCATGTCTCAGGTTGGGAAGGGGGAGCATAAGATGTTTAGCTGTATCAGAAACATGAAGAATATTCAAATAAGCTCTCCATTGGTATAATAATCTCCCCCATAAATTAAGACCTGTATCCACAACATAAGGTTTCAGAGCAAACTCTTGTCCCTCCAGACTTTCTACCTTAAATATCTGAGTACCTTGATAAACATCTGTCATTGTGCCAATGCCAGTGTAAATGGTAGGCACCTTTTGTAAAGTCCAAGCTTGTGGCCAATATTGTTTAGCAATTATAGAGACATCAGCCCTGGTATCCACTACTCCTAAAAATATCTTTCCATTTATTTTTATCCAAACTTCAGATCTTTCATCTACAATTTCTGTTTGGCAATAAACTTTATGCCCAGTAGAACCAAATCCTCCTGTACATTTTATAGGCCAAGATGAGGTTTATGATATGGTAATAAAAGAAGTTGAGCTATACTATCTCCTGATTCAATTTGATAGGGAGTTAAAGTTTGTATTAATACCCAAATTTCTCCATCAAAGTCAGAGTCAATGATCCCAGTTTACACTAAAACACCTTTGGTCATAAGACTGCTGCAGCCAATAATGAAACCTACATATTTTTTGGGGATAGGCCCTTTAATTCCAGTCCTTATTTTTTGTATACCCAGTAAAGGAGTAATAAGCTTAGCTTCAGCTGAGGGAAGATCGACAGCTGCACTGCCATTGGTAGCTGCTTTTAGCTCTGTTACATGCTGGAGTGAGCTGCTCTGTTGCTGACTGGGTAGATTTGAGCTAGGCTGAGAAATGTGCTCATATTGTTTATCTGAGGGCCCAGAGCAAGGCCTGCTTGGAAGTTTCCTGACTTACTAATGAGACTGCCGTTCTTATGGAATCTAGAATGACATTCATTGGCCCAGTGTAACCCTTTCTGGCATTCCAGACACACACGAGTTGGTATTGATCTATTTTTGCCATTAGATGGAGCTCTCACACAAGTTTTGGCTTGGCAATCTTTTTTCCTATGACTAGTTTCCCACATTTAAAGCAATTTAAATTATTAATCACAGGACTACATCCCTTTTTCTTTTTTTCCCTTTAATTATACATGAGTTTGTCTGTTTTTGACTGATCATGAATTTTTTCATATAGATCTTCATTAAAATCAACATCAGTTCATTCTGCTATTGGTTCAATGATAGCAGTATCCTGTTTATTATCTTCATTTTCATCTGATTGTAATGGTTCAAGAGCAACAGAAATAAGGCTACACAAAGACCATACATGTATGGGAATTATATCCCCCTTTTGATAAGCCCTTTTTAAAGCTTTCATGGCTAACTTCCATTGTTTCAGATTTAATATATCCTGCCCTTGTGCCTGAAACCAATAACAAAGTTTCTGTATGAGAGAAAAAATTTCTTCAAAATCTGAGGATTTAATAGTTACACCATGCTTTTTAATAAATTCTTTAACATTTCAGGGTACTCTTCAAAATTTGACTGCTGATTTCCCATTTCTCTGATGATCCCAAGGATGTAACTTACCTTTTTTTTGAAAACCAATTGTCAAGAGCTCCTTGATCTGCTGTGCACTGACCAAAGGAAATGTTGCATTTTCAGGTCCCTGGTCAGGTGCCAAATGTTGATGTTCAGGAACTAGGTCTGTGAAAATGGTGCCACAGATGAGAAAAGATGAGAAAGAAACAAGAGATAGTTGGGGTCAGGGGACCCTCCATCCAAGGGGAGGAGAGTGTCACTGCATTAAACATTGTGGCTTTTATTTAGCTTTAGAACAAAGAAAATATGTGTGCGCATGTGCAAAGGTGATAGATACATGATGGTTTACACATTACTAAAATCAGCAAATCTTTAGGGTTAATGGTTCAGTTCTCTTTACATTCCTGCATGTAACAGACCTTGCTAATCATTATCTGACATATGCCAGATACACTCCTTGAAGCACAGAATGCTTCTGCACCAGGCTCCTACCAGATCTTATCTTAGTGTCTTAAGACTGTAGATGCCTGTCCCACACATACCAAGGTGGCCTGCTTTCTGTTAGGAGTAATGGCCTTTAATTGAACTCCTTCACATTTCTAACTTTTATTTGGAATGACTAAAGGTAACAATCACTACCCTTATCTGATAATTGTTCTTGGCATTCCAATTATTATACACAACTAATATTCTTAATATTTTCTCTCCCACTTCTTTGTTTTTCTCTATAACTTTCATTATATTCATCCAGCCCCTTTTCCCAACCCTCAAACTTGCCAACTTAATTTTCCCCTCCCTTTCTATTCTCTGCACTATTCACTGCCCTGGTGCCTCATACATCAATTCTTAGTAATAGCAAAGGAAATTCCTTATGTGAGATTCTTTAAAATATTTATGCATAGCAGGATTTAGATGCTATTAATTAATAAATTAACATTTTGTCCAAGGGTTCCAGGAATTTTGCCTATAATATATCACTTCTTATCCCTAGATCCCCAAAAGAAATACAGTCCCAGGAAACGATTGGCAAATTTTTTGGAGAGGTGGAGAATTCTGTACCAATCCTAAAACTCATATGGTATACTTTCATTTTTACATAAGAAGTCGTGAATTTATGAAAGAATCATACATAAAAGCATAAAATACAGGCTTCCCATACATCACCCCATGACCCACATCTTGCCTTTTTGTGGAACACTTGTTAAAATGATGAAAAAACATCATCAGAATATTACTGCTAAATACAGATCATAGTTTATATTTGGTGTATTTCCACATAAACCATCCCATTATTAATACCATGTATTAGTATTTTATGGCTAAGACTGTAAGAAAATTTTCTCATATTTACACTGTTAATCACAATCCATCATCTACCACAGGGTTCATTGTGTTATGTAGCCCCAAGCCTTATACTGTCCATCCAAAGTATACACTCAGTGGCTCTCAGTTTCATCATAGAGTTATGCTGTCATCACCTCAATTTTAGAATATTTTCTTTATTCTAAAAGGAAAAATCCCATACCCACCCTCATATTTTTGTCCCACAGCATTGATATAGGACCTCCTTTGTCATTGATGCAAAAATATTACACATTACTAATGATAGTCCATAAGTTCCATTAGTTATATTTTCCGATGTATCCTCATATTCTTAACACCCTGTGATAGAGACTTACATTTGTTCTAATTTATAGAAGAAGATCCTTGTATTTGTACTGACCACTATCCTCATTCACCACTAAGTTCATTGTTATTCAGACCCTAAATTAACCTCTAGCATTCTTCTATTGACATTTACCTCCCTAGAATACCCCTTTCAGCTCAATCAAATTTATCAATCATCAGTGTTACTTATACTCACTATAATGTGTTACCATCAACTCTATTTCCAGACATTTACAATCAACCTTATTAAAAATTCTACCTACATTAAGTACCGGCTCCCACTTCTCAACACTTATTCTATCTTCTAGTAACATATACTCTAGAATTTAACACAATGGATTTAATGATCATATTTACTTCATGTTAGTGAGATCATACAGTAGATATTCTTTTGTGTCTAGTTTATTTCACTCAACATAAGTTCTTCAAAGTCCATCCATGTTGTCATATACATCCTGATTTAATTTCTTCTTAGAGATGAATAGTATTCTATCATGTGTATATGCCACATGTTTATCCATTCATTGGTGATGGACACTTGTGCTGTTTCAGTCTTCTGGCAATTGTGAATAATGCCACTACAGACATCAGTGTGCAAATATAAGTTTGCATCCCTGCCTTCAGATCTCATGAATGTAATCCCAGAAGTGGTATTGCTGGATCATACAGCCAATCTATATTGAGCTTCCAGAGGAACCACCAAACTGTCTTCCAAAGAGGCTTCACCATTTTACATTCTTTCAATTGTATAAGACTGTTCCTATTTCTCCACATCCTCTCCAGCACTTGTAGTTTTTTGTTTACTTTTAATAATGGCCATAAAATAAGATGTGAAATGATATATCCATGTAGTTTGGCTCTGCATTTCCTAATAGCTATTGTTGTTGAACATCTTTTCCTGGTCCACACACAAGGAAATCTTAGCAAACTACACATTTTTCTTTCTTGGGCTGCATCTGGGCCTCATTGGGCAGCTCTGCAGTATTCCAAACCCTTGAAGATACATGATCCTTCTTCCTCTTTCTCTTTTATGGCTTGTAAGAAGACCTTAATCTCTTACAAAGAGGGACAACATTCTTCCCCATAATATTGGCAGTTTTTCTGTAGGGATCCCATCCATTTCTGCTGTGTCTGTCCCCTGCTTTGGTAACAAAAAACACATTGCCTTGAGGGTGGGCTAGCCCTGCACCTTCCTTTGTCTTTCCTCAGTTGTTCTTTGTGTTCCCTTTATGGCTCTTCTGGCACAGCTTCCCATTGCTAGGCTTCTAAACTTTTGGCCACCTCAGTCAAAAAGGCTTATGCTGTGCTGCTGATTGCACCCCAAAATAAAACAAATTGTTGTGGGTCTTTTCTACCATTTTAATCTCTATGGTCCCTGACAACAGTAGAAAGGATACAGGAGTTTCCCCTGGACAGACCCTAGTTTCATAATTATCTCTAATGCCATCCAAGGCAGGGTCATCTCTTCCACATCCTGATCAGGAGTGGGATGATGCAGCCACATGTCTCATCTTAACCTGAAGGGCAATTATGTATTCATGAAGAATCTTCCAGGGGATTTTACACTTGAAGGCACCCCCCCAGTTGGGATTATCTCTCTCATGGTCCTAGCCTCACAGACTAAAAGAGAATAAGAGATGAGTTTGTCTGACTCTATCCCACTGGTTGTTCTTCATGGAGGCAAAAATACATTGTTACAGATGGTTCACTTCCCCAACAGTCAGTAGTACCCTTTCATTGCAGATACCCTAACCAAGCCACATGCAACTCTCTTGTCTTTTGCCTATATCTGTCTTTTAACTAATTTATTTCCCTTTCAGGAAAATATCTCATTTCAAGAGCTCCATTTTAATCAAAGCTGGGGTGGTTCTGTATTGAATAAGTCTAATTTTGTTCCTGAAAACAGCCCTGAGTCAGTAGATCTCCTTCATAGTGTCCCAAGCTCCCCTTGGGAGTCATATGAAACCCTTGAGACAACACAGGGGTCAGCAGATGGCATATGAATGTGCAGGTGGCCAGCAACCAGGGTATAATTTCCCTACTCTTCCTAGGACCCACCTCTTGCCTCTTTGCCCCATCCACCACAACATTTTGTCATTGTTCACATGGAGATTGCTCACATCTCACTTGTGCTTATGAAGCTAGAGGGAAGCCAGCACCTCAGTCAGCTTATTACCCCTCAGGGAGCTGGGCTCTGAGGGAAATGACTGAACTAATGAATCCTTATGCCTCCACAATGCCATGGAGAGCTTTGGTGGCATACAAACTTTTGGGTCAAGACACCTATTAACACCTACAAGAAAGGAGTCTCAGGAAATGGAGGATAGCAGAAAGTCCATGCAGGTAACACCAAGAAAATATATGACTTACACAGGCACTGAATAGAACAGTTACACAAAAGGAGAAGAGACAATGCAAGGTCAGATTTACAGCCAATGGAGGGAGATGGTCCACATTTACCACTCTCATGTACTTTAGGTGAGGGACCCAGCTCCCTCCCCATCAGAAACAGATGTAACCAAAGGGTTGGGTCATTTGCTATGCCCAAGCAGACCCCAGTGAATATTTATACAATGCTGGAATGAAAGGGAAAATAAAGTTCCAGCAGGCCACCATCTGCTAGGGGATGCTTTTTATCTCCAGGACTTCCTGAGAAAGAAGTGAAGCCATATTTATCAGGCTACCACATCTACCCTCAAGCACCAGGTTTATTTGTGGGTCACAGGGAAGAGTGACAGGCTTCATTCCAAATGACCCTTCTCATATTATTTTTTCTTTCCATATAATCTGAACCTCTAACAAGTTCATTCTCTTTCTGTTAACTGATGATTTTTGTTTAGATAAGAGATACAGAATGAGAATGTGTGAGAGGCAAGTTCTCTTAAAGAGATAAAAGTTTCAACTATTTCTTCAGGCTGATATTTAGTCCTATAACCTCCAACTTAAATCTAAATTAATTCTTATTTAGCCACTAGAAAAAATTTTGTTATAAGTGAAAGACCATGCAATCTAACTGTGGTTAAATCTCATTCAGGTTGATGGCAGAATTCTGTTCCTTGTGATTTCTGGATGGGGGCACCTGTTTCTTTGCTGGATGTCAGCTTAGGGCCATCCCCAGCTTCTAAATATCACCGATATTCCCTGCCTTATGGAGCCTTCTGCCTTCTTCAAAGACAGCAACTGTGTCAAGCCCATCTCACTCTTCAAATCTCTCCTCCTTCTCATCTCATTTCTCAGCCAGAAAAAGTTCTAACCTTTAAGAACCCATGTGACTTGATTTGGCCCACAGAGAAAATTTAGGTTACCCAGGTAAATCTCATCTCACAGTCTGTACCTTTAATTATGTCTGAAAACTTCTTTTTGCTATTTTAGGTAATGTATTCACAGGGGCTAAGGATTAGGGCATAGACACATTTGGGGGGCAAGTCTACTATTCACCAAACGGAAATCCTCATGCATGTATACGATTAGTTTTAGAACTGAATATTCTTTGAATTCTAGTCATATTGAAGTGAAAATATGTAGATTCACTGATCTGAATCATTTTGAAAGAATGATAAACTTAATGCTTCCTGGTAAGCTTTAATGGCTAAAATATTTGTATAAACTCTTAGATCTACTTAACAGCTAAAGTTGATAATGTATCACTTCATATGCAATATTAATGAATAATAGCTTACTAAATTTTTACTTTATTGTTGGGAAGCATAATGTCATTTTTAAAATCACATATATTTTTAAAATAAATCTCATTTGGCAATACTTTTGCATAGATTTGCTAAAAATGAATATCTACCCTTATCCAATGGGAAGATGAATATTAAGGAATATTAGTAGAAACATTACTTGATTATTTATATGCAATATGCCTAAATATCTCTTCATAAATTCAAAGAGAACATGTTTTCTATAACTTTAGAATATCATAGTTATATTTAGTTGCTTTTTCTTCTCTGGCGCAGGATGTTTTCCTCTCCTCTCTTGGTCTCTTGGCATGAATGAACCTGGCCTCATTTCTTGTGCACTGAGCTTGTCCAAGTCATAATACCTTCATAAGACCCCACACTGCCAGCTCAGTCTGCTCTTTCCTGGCACCTTCCCCCCAACACTTGTCTCAGTTCATCCCAGGCAGCTTGATTTGTCCCATCAGCCACCAGTTTCCCTCATTTCCCCCTTTTCCCAGTTCATCTCCTGCAGATTGTTCTCTCTTCTATGGCCTTAAGCCTTCTTATAGACCCTCATTCATGTCACCTCAGTCAATTCCCCATCTCCCCTATTAATTGCTTTGTCCTCCCAGGCCCTCTCACCTTTCTGCTCCTGACTCACTCAGCTCATATGCCCCACAGCCATTGGTCTTTCCTAACTCCACCATGGGCCTCTGAAACACCACCACCACAAAGATACAAAGAAACCCCTATCCAAGCAAGTTCCCTGCATGGGGCGACACACCAGGTTGTTTCGTTGACACATAGTGGGAAATGTCAGGCTCTGGTAACCCTCAAGCACACTGTGAGCTGGTAAATGGCAGTCATGATTAGTCAATCCTTCTGCCTGCATAAATGCTAAAACCTCTTGTAGGAACCTGGAGGGAGAAGAGTCACTGAGTGGTCAACAGACTTTGTTAAAGCATCTCCTTGCCTGAACCCTGAATTGCACATACACAGAATAGACTCAAACCCATGTGGCCAAAGACAAAAAACAGAAGGTAGACCTGAGCAATCTTTGGAAGTATTCGAGAGAGAAATGAAGTAGAGAATATAGAGGGTCATGCAGCTGGATTGGAGGAAAAGTATCACAGTAAATCACTTTCTGTAAGGTATTTGGCCTCAAGTTAGAGGCAGTCAGTCTTCAGTGTGCCTAGTAGAAAAAAGAGCTTAAGTGCAAAAATGGAATACAAATATAGTGTTGTTTCCACAGCATCCCCAAATCATCCATAACACTGAAGGCATAGTGGTAATTGGTAAAATATTCACACATTGCCTCCCTTATTAAATTCAAGCTCTTAAGAGAGTGGTAGTTTCATAACTTTGGCTGACATGGATTTATCTAGAGCTTAGTCTCTATAATAGTTTTTAACCTTGTTCCCCCTTACTTGCATGGTATTGACACAGTAATTTTAAATAATATTGTATTTTGAAGAATTTATAGAAGTTGCAGGTCTTATATAAAAATTACAATAACAGTATAAAGAACTCCTGATCCCCTCACTTAGATTCCCCAATGGTTATAGTTTCACTACACTTGCCCCTTAGCACAAAATACTGCAGTGTATGTTTCCTCAAAACAGGAATACTACCCTAGGTAACCAAAGAGAGGCCAATCAGGAAATAAAACATAGTTTCTATATTGTGATCCAACCCATGGATCCTCTTCAAATTTTACTAATTGTTTCTATACTGGGAAGTTGTTTCCCTGTCCATTTCAGTCCATGCTCTTTCAGATTGGAACTCTTCCTGAGATATTCCTTCATGTCCTTGACAGATTTGCAAAACTCAATGATTCCAACCTGGGTCTGCCCACTGCCTCCTCCTGTGCACACTCAAGCCTGCATTTCAGCAGAACACACCAGCCTGATGCTGTCCTCTCCTCTGGGCAGCCCAGCAGGAGGGACATGAAATCCACCCACCCCAACCCTGTTAACATCAATTTGATAACTGCATGAAATTTCTCCAGGATTCTCAACATACACATATAAATTATTTTCCCATTATAATGAAATGGAATTTTAGGGGATAAATCCTAAAAATGTAGAAATCATGGTCCCCATCCAACTTTATAGAGCACTGAAAAAATCTCACTAATCAATATTACTATGCTATATTCTCTCAAGACACATATCTTGCCTTTCAAAAACATGAAAATATTTAAATATTCTAAAAATTAGAGATTATGTGAAATGGATAATCTACACAATTAGCCATCAAATATAAAATTTCTCCTTATTCTCTAATTCTGCCATTTCTTCCTTAATTATTCACAAGTATCTCCCTGTCCACTGATGAAGTAAAAATGGTAAAGAAAGAGAATGCCCATATATGCTGAAACTCAGATTGCATATTTTGTATTGAGCTTAATTTATTCAAAATCCTGCTTAACATAGAATATGTTTGTTTTGTATTTTAAAGGCAAGATGGAATCGTGTTAATATCTTCCAATTTATCTTGGATGGATATTCTAGGGGTTGCTTTCCCAGTTGCTGCATTCTCCTTACCAAGCCAATCCTAAGACATCACTTAAATGATTTTACATCAGATGAAAATCCATAAAATGATATGCTTTTATGCCAAGAAGAAAGAATATTTGTCATAAACAAAGATTTAATTGCTAATAGCACAATAAGGAGATTGGAAAACAGTGCTCAGAATGGAGTGCTGAGAATCAGCTCTTTGGTAAGGGGTAATTTGTATAGATCTGTATAATGCTTTGTCCTGGACTTCACTTGGTCATGCACGAATATTCAATATCAAGATCTTCTTCTGATTAATCAGTACTTAGTGATGTGTATAGGAGTCATGTCTTGAGATTTGTGACACAGGCTCAGACCCAGGTGATATGGGAAGGCCTTTTAGGTGCAGATATATCAGGAAGTATCCAGGCAGAAACAAATCTACAGCATCATGCAGGTCACAAGTACATCAACTGATAGTGATTCCATAAACTTGCATTAACAATCTCCACAGCATTAAAAGTTGAAGATGATCCATGGAGAAATTCAGTGACCTGACCATGCAAAATGTTGCATTAAAACAATTTACAATATCTCTTTGGCTGTCAGTGACTTTTCTCTGGGAATCAATTTTCCCACACACAAAATAAAACAGCTGTGAAATTTGTTGTGAAGAACTAATTGACTAGGAGAAAAATTTAAAATTTTAATATAAAATTTGTGGCGGCCATCAACAGAGGTGATTAGCTCTCGTCAAGACCAAAATCATGACAAGGTCCGTGGCTGGTCAAGGAGGGATCAAGGATACCCAACTTGCAGAGGAGAGCTAAGCACTTCAAGACTTGGGGCCTAATTTCACCCTGTTTATACTTTTACAAAGGCCATTTTTTGAGCTCCTTGAGAAATATGCCTCATTGGGCACTGGACTGGTTAGTCAATAACGGGCAACAGGACCCTCCCTCTCTCTCTCCCTCTGCGGCAAAGCCGCTGGGTCAAACTAAGACAGGGGCCTGGCCAATTGCTGCCATGGTTTCCAACGACGGGTAAGACCCAGCTGCCGTTTAGCACGGTCCTGACCTAAAACGGGCAACTGGACCTCCCCTCTCTCTGCGGCAAAGCCGCTGGGTCAACCTAAGACAGGGGCCTGGCCAATTGCTGCCATGGTTTCCAATGACGGGTAAGACCCAGCTGCCGTT
>JAQZBX010107337.1:0-10653 GCA_029593785.1 Cabassous unicinctus
GTGTCCCCTCTTTCTCTCTTTTCCAGAGCCTAATCTGTCAGATAATTGTTCGGTTACTTATGTTACCAAGGAATTTGATTTGGATGCTGAGAAAGGCAGCATGGTTTGGTAGAAAGGACATTTTGGATAAGGGAGAACAGAAGAGTTAGTTCTACACTGGTTCTGCAGAGAATTGCTTTTGTGACTTTATGCCAATTTAACTTTAAGCTGATTAATTTCTCTAGAAATTGGGTTTCTTCTCTGAAATGAACTATTTTATCTTTGAGATCAGTTTCCTGATTTGGCCAATGCTTAGTCTCTTTACCTATCTATCAAGCTCCTTAGTCAGTGATGAAAAACAGATTTTGCTTCGTGTACCAACACTGGTTGATTGCTAATGGCTGCCTTTAGAACTGTGCTGAGAAGGATTTAGGGGCTACTTCTTGGCCAGTGGGAAGGAGTGCTGAATTGACTAATGATGTCTGTCATGAATATGGGGATGGGAAAATGATAATGTATGCAAGATACTTGCAAGTATTACACATTGACTGAAATAACTGGTGTTTTCTTGACCCAATCCAAACTTCTTGTGTAGTCTGTATTCTCCTCTACATATTCTTGGTTCCTCTAAGGCGGCTGTGAAGTGAAAGCAGAAGAATAAAGGGAAAAAAATCAATATTCACTGATAGCCTGCATTTTACTAGGGAATGGTTTTCATATGCTATGTGTCATATTTTATTAACTCTCGGATGCATGATAATTTTTTGTGCCCATAAGGAAAGAACACAGGGTGCCATCAATAAACTATGACACAGTGGTTTCTTATTGCATTGATTGTCATCTTTTGTGATTTTGTCTCAAAATCCTTACAATGTGGTCAACCATATCTTTGAGTCCTCACAGGTAATGATCATTACCTCCTATTATTTGGGATACTAGACTGAGTAAGCATCAGAGCATGCAAGTGTTGTGTCCAAAGTCACACAGCTAGTAGCAACAAGGTGGGATGGGAATGCAGGCATTTCTGACACGAGGCTGTGCATACCTATCCAGAATTCCTTGCTTCCTTCCAGGAAGATGTCCCAAAGGTCATGAAGCCGGGTGGGGAGAAATTTCCAGGTTTGTTGGTGCAGGACACAGACGGTGGTACCTCAGGGAGCCTTTCCCTGGCCAATACGTTCTGCTCCCACTAGAGAAGGCTGCCCCGCCTAGTGCTAGGGTCCAGCAATCCCAGAAGGAGAATTAACCAGGGAACTTGACACTGCCAGAAGTTCTTGGAAGGAGAATGAGCTGGTAATTTTGTTGAAATTGGGATCTGGCTTTTATTTGGGGTAGTTAAAATAAGCCTCTGGGTAATGTATTTTGGGCCTAATTATCCCGGTTTTCACAAAGGAGTCTATTGAATGATTAAATAAAGGTAAATGCAGTTGGCATCTTGCTGGCTCCAGAAATTCAGAGCAGTTTGTTCACAAAGGAAAGAGAAATGTGCAAATCACCCCCTTCTCCACTGCTTCACCTCACCATGGCCGTGGAGACTCCAGAGAACATCTGAGTCATCAGACAGAGTCAGGACCTCAAAGCTCTGACTTCACTTTCCATTCTCGGGACACCAAATGGGAAATGGCCCAGCCACGTGACCACTTTGTGCCAGACTGTTATTGCTCCTGGCAGCCTACAAAGGGGGCCATACCCAACCTGCCATCAAGAGCAGGTATGCATGAAGACAGAGTCTAGGACATGAGCAGGTAAAGCTGCTCCAGCCAGAAGCAGTTGACTTTGGACCTTCACTTAATGATCCAGCACCTTCTTAAAGACAATATTTATAGTAAAAGTATTATTTATTGGGCAAACATCCTGTCTTCCAGGCACAGAGTTAAGCATCTTATGCACAGAGCTGAGCACCATTTAACTTTGATCAGTTACTCATAGTTTACATATGAGAAAATGGAGGCACAGAGAAGTTGCCTGTACTCACACAGCTTCTTGATGGAAGAAATAAGATTTGAACCCAGGCAGTACTGTTTCCAGAGGCCCTACTCTCAGAAAACATAAAGTTTTTCTCTAGTTATCAAATATTTTAAAGGTAATAGTGAGCACCTTAAACCCAGCTGTTGTCCTGCCTAGATCACGTGCGTAACTCTCTGCTCTCCGCAGCTGAACCTCCTTAGGTACTCATCATACTGCAGTGAGAACTGGTTCTTTAGCACTCCAGAGCAAAGCCAGCCTTATCACGCCTCTGTCTCCAGGAAACGTGGAATCCCTGGCACATTGGTCAACTCCTAAATGAATGCAAGATCTTTGATATCTATCTTTATTGACACACAAGCCACCATTTTCCCCTTAACACTACAAGTATTAGCATTATTACACCAGAGATGGTATCAAGCACTTCAGGGGCATTATTACATTTAATCTATTGAGGTTGGGACAATATCAGCCCTGTCAGTGAGGAGACAGTGCCAGAAGGCTTACACACCTTGTCTAGCATCACGGGTTTGGTAAGGAAGAAGTGAGAATCCATATCCAAGTTGATCAGAGTTCAAAGCCCACAACACTTAAGCATTCCACTATGTATGTCTGTGAAATCAACTTCCAGATGTAAAATGAATTTAATTGAGAAAATTCATGAGAGGGAGGGAAGCAGCGGGGGGTGGGCAGGGAGAGGGAGGGAGGGAGGGAGGGAGGGGGAGAGAGAGAGAGAGAGAGAGAGAGAGAGAGAGAGATTGATTTAGGGTAGATTGGGGAGAAAATCAAGTTAAGAAAATAGTAAAATTGGTAAAGGGACCACATTTCAGTTGATAGCCCCCAGGAGACATCATCATCTTGGGATAGCTTGGTTACTGCTTAGTGTGGGAGTAGGAAATATGTGCTGTAGGTGGGGAAACATTGTTTTAATAAGGATATTGACAGTTACATGTCAGGGAGTACTTGGTCTAAAATATATGTGCAAAAAAATGGGTATCTCCATTTCAAGGAACCTATAGTGCATACTAGCAGAAGTCAGATATCAAGGTAGACTTCATAGAATTGGGTCTGGGTCTTAAATGACATGGAAATGGAATAGGTGGAGAGGAAGAATTAGGGCATTTTAAGTGGGAGTGTCATTTCTTGCCTTATCTTCATCTTCTGGTCTGTGAAACCTTCTCTCATTCCTTTAGGCCATTGTTCTTTGTTCTTTGTCCATTTTTCAACTACAGCATTTACCATGTCATATCAGAATTTTCTTCTTTTACCTATGTTCTGTATTAGATTGCAGGATCCTTGAGGAAGGAGTCTGTGTCCTCTTTATCTTTTGGGTTCCTGTCCATAGGTCCAGCCAGGGATTAGCTATAGCCGGCAGCCAGTAAAAGCTTATTGGAATGAATTAATGGAAAGAACAAAAGTAATTAGAGTAACAAATGAATGACTAGCTTTAAATTTTTTTTTTTTTTATTAAATGGGAGAAAAGATTTGTTTCATGTCAGGCTTTCCCTTAAGGATCTTTTATTTATATAAAATTCCCCAATATTTTACTAGGCCCATGTGATAGAATTCTTTTATTGAAATTACAGTTTGAGAGGTGGGGCATGAAAGAGCCTGTTTCATTCTCCAAACCTTCCTTCTGTTCCGTGATTGGATGCAGAGACAGGAATTAAGAGGGAATATGAGGTTCCTAAACTTGTTATAGCAGCTACTGCATTCTCGCGGGTCTGTCCAATTGAGCAGCCCTTTCCTACGAGCAGAGAGAGAGGGTGCTTTTAGATGATATAGGTGAGGTTTCTGCTGCTGCTGCTGTGAAATGTCACACTTGGCTGTGACATGTTCCTGGGGGTTCTACAGAGGTGCTGAGCGCAGGCCCTGGAGAAGCTGCCGTCCTTGGTGGTGGCTTCCCTGGCCACCCCAAGGGATGGAGTTGTCAGAACCCAGAGAGGGAGAGATGGAGACAGGATTTGGGAATTTTGCAGTGAGTACTGGGAAATGTGATTACACAGGAGGCCCAGAATGCCATTGAATCCTAAGAGTATTAGCTCCAACTATCTCAATGCCTTTTGGCCTCTGTTAGTGGAGCTGGACAGATCTGATCTTGAGTGAGTAATTTTAAGTGCCTTCCTAAAGGTAAGACTCCATTGTATCTCCTGTCCTATTTCCTGGTGCTGGAAGAGAGGTCAGCCTTTTCTTGTTCTAGGGGTACTTTAAAAACAGGATGTCTGTCGTTTGGGCTTTGACTGAGAACCTTCATGTCTCTTGATACTTTCTAAGGGTTTGGAGTTGGGGAGAAAGTTAGGGAGCTTGAAAGCATTCTACTCCTTAGAACTGCTGTTGCCCTTTCTGCAAGGAGCAAGAAAGCATTATTTCACTGCTAGGAAGAAGTCTCCTCTCTTCCGTGTACTGATCCTCAGTTCCCTTATCTGTAAAATGGGGATAATAGTGGTTATTACCTGTGAATTCTGTAGTGAGGAATGAATAAAAACATAACGTGCAAAACTCACAACACAGGGCTTGACACACAGTAGGCCCTTGGTAAGTAAGAGCCATTATTATTCCCCTTCCATGCTGTCAGCCTCTCCCTCCTTTGACACAAGGGTTATGAATAAGATTAAAAACTATTGTACGGCCCTGCCTTGGGATCTTTCCTGGATTTGTGAAGCAAAATGAAACTGCTGCTACAGCTGGGCTGCGAGTAAAGCCCCCATGGGATGGAGCAGGGCACCATATGTCTGCCACAAGGCTGGAACCCGGCCCGGAAGGAGAAGGCAGCTATCGGAGTGCCTTTGCCTGGCAGTATTGCTGAGGAGCTGAAGCTGCCCACGGAGAACCCCCGGTGGAGCCACTGCTAAGGAGACGGGCTTCCTCCACAGCTCTCAGGCCCACGCAGTGCCTAACCAGAGCACTGGCCTTTGTCCAAGTGGCTCGACGGGCTCGATTCTGTCAAATGTCCTTCAAGATCAGAACCCATTTGTCTAGATGCAAAGGCCATCAAGGGACCCGAATTTCAAGAAAGTGGGGAGGGGAGGAAGTGTGGACCCCTGCCAGACTCCCTCCAACTCCCAGCAGTCAGCCCCTGGGCTCTGTCCTGAAGCTAAAATCGTAGTAGTGCCTTCTGCTTAAAGAAGACACTTTCATACTTTCACTCCTAAAATAATCTTGCTTTCCTTTTATAATCAGAACAACAACCAAAAAAACCCAAACACTATTTCTTTAAAATAAGAATTAATGAGAGAGTCAAACTTACTGAAACATTTTCACGCATGTAACTTTACTTTTCTCCTAAACAGACTGTGAAACCAGAAAGGCAGATGGTTTCCTTTTGAAAATGGAGAGGTGGGGATGGAGGTGAAGGTATTTGTTCAAAATTGTGTAGAAAATCAAAGGCAGAGGTCAAGCCTCCTGGTCCTGGGCTATCTTTCTCCCTCGGACTGTTTTCCCACTTCATGTTTTCATCACCACATTTTCTCCTAAGTCATTCAACAAAGTATCTCCAGTATCCCAGGCGATGGGATGAGCACTTTGAGGTCTCCGTAGATGGAGACGATGGAGGCGACCGTGCCTGATTCCCAGGACTTCACTGCCTGGTGGCCGTGAGCATGAGAGATGGACTAAAGGAATGTCGGTGCAACAGGGTAAAGTAGCAGCCTGCACAAAAATGCGGTGGCTCTCAGAGGATGGGATGACTAATTCCCTGGCAGGGGCAGGGACGATCAGAAAAAGTTACAGAGAGGAGGTGACATTTAAATTGCAACTTGCTGTCTGGCACAGGATTTAGGAACCCAGGCCCCCCAAGTTTGGCAGGCCTTGAAGGAGCTCCAACTTCCCCCACCTCATGCCAATGAGACTTTGAACAAATTCCTTATCTCCCTCTGAATCTCAATTTACTCATCTGGAAAAAGGGGATAATCCTAAACTGTTTTGTTTTATGTATATATGTGTGTGTGTGTGTGTGTGTGTGTGTATATATATATATATATATATATATATATATATAAAATAAATAAGCTATTTCAAGCAAAGCATTTAATATAGTACTAAGCTAGTAGTGTAACTTTGGGAAACTATAGCCTTTATTATCAATATTAGTACTTTATTATCAATATTAGTAGTACTAGTACTACTCTTTTTTAATCCAAAAAGGTGAGAATTATTTCCCATGACAGATAAGTAATGGAAGAGTGCCTGGGGTAGAGGGACCACGATGTGCAAAGTCTTGATATATGATAGTGTGTGGCTTTTTAGAAAGTCACAAGGAGATGGGTGTAGGGGAAAGCAGAGTGGCAGGAAGTTAGGCCATAAGGTCTAGGTTGGAGTTAGATTTGAAGGAGTCTTGTTTGCTGTGGAAGAACTTTGATGCTCTAGCACAGGAGTGGGTGCAATTGGAGAAAGTCAAGGAACATGGCCTCGGGAGCTCCCCCGGGCAGTTGCCAAGGGGCTGCGCAGGAGAGGGCTGGAGAACTGTGAGAGAAACTAGAACTGGAAGATCATTGCTGTGGCCCACGTGGAAGAGACAAGGGCTCTTGATGTTGAAGTCTTTCAATTCAGTTGAACGAAGACTTACTGAACTTAGGACTTTATAAGGCAAGGATAGCAGTTCCTGTTCTCAGGGAGGTTAAAATCTAGTGGGGCAGGGAGTGGATGTAGCTCAGTGGTTGAGCACCCACTTCCCATATATGAGGTCCTGGGTTCAATCCCCGGTACCTCCAAAAAAATAAATAAATAAACTGAAATACATTGAAAAGAGTGGCATTGTTTTGTTTTGTTTTTTAAAATCTAGTGGGACAAGGGATCAAAGACTAGTAAAGAACTACAATGTGAGACAAATAACCATCACAAGAGAATAACAACGAGAACATTGAGAGGATTAAAAGGAGGGGGCACCACTTCCAGGTGAATGGGAAAAGGATGCCTGTTTATTGCTGGAATCCTCCCTCTGGGCCACGAACTTAGTGAGACAAGGGCTGTGTCTCTACTGTCCTCTCAGTGTCCTTTTTATTGAAAAAAAAATTGATGATGGACTGAGCTGGTGGCTGCACATCAGTGGAGGAGAGGCAGGGATCCAATCCAGGGCAGAAACCTGATTTTGTGAATGTGCTTGTTGATGTTTGGCATTGCTTTGCTTTTTGCTCTCTTTGATCCCTAATGCTCAGCTACAGAATGTCTATTGTTTTTATCTAAAAAAAAAAAAAGAAGCAAACAAAAAACAATGACAACAACAACTTCTCCCCTATCACCCATACATTTTTCCCACATGTGGAATTGGGTTCAGTTGGGCTTGATTTGCTCGGTGGGAAAGGTCTGTGAACTAGTCTCGATTTCAGCAGTAAAAATGACTCAACCCATTAGGCTCACAAGAAAGAGGCTCTTCTGTCGCCATCACCAGGTATCATAATATTGCCAGTGTGACCTGGGAAACCAAGCCACGGCTTCGAGTTGAGGCCACAGTGTTAAAAAAAAAATGTACTGTGGTTCTGCCAGGAGAAAAAATACAGGTTCCATTTGGATGAAATTAACATTATATAGTACAGTTATGGATTGTGAGAATTTGTGAAGCCCATTCATGATAGTAGAGCTTTTATTTGCTTTGGAGCAAATAATCCTTTGGTATGATTTAATTGTCTTTTCATTTAAGGTTGTGGTTTAAGCCAAGGCAAAACACTTTGCCCAAAATGCTTCTTTAGTCAGACAGACCCTGTCTTCTTTAAATTGCATTTTGTCTGAAATGGACTAGGTCACATGTAATATATTCTGGCATTCTAATGGAAACATTACAGCAAAAATAGTTAACAATCTGCTTTAATTTCAAAACTCATTTTCTCTTTCATACAGTAAGGCGGTATCTTGGTAAAATGTGCAAAATACATTGGGATTTAATTATGATGGCAATTTATTCTGAAATGAGGTTAGGCTCGGCTGCCAATATTCAGAATAAAAGTGCTGGGGGTGAGTGGGTAAGTGGTTGGAAAGGATGGCAGTGGCTTGAAGTTCCTGGGTCTGAATGCCTTGTGGACCAGAGTAGAGTTAGGAGAAGCCCTGGGCATACTGGTTGCTGAAAGCCCCAATCAGTGGAAGGCTGGATGCTCCTGGGACCCAAAATGAGACCGTAGACAGCACGGCTATGTCTGCATGTGAGGACTGGTGGAAAAGGAAAAAGGCATCTCTTAGTGTCTCGTCACTGGATCTAATCGATTCTTTAATTTATTCCTGCAATAAGTATTTGAATCCCATGTGCTAAGTGCTGGAAATGCAAAGGCAAGCAAAAATAAGCAAGATTTCTACCTTAGTTTGATTATAGGCTAATGAGAGAGAGATACATTCATCAAAGAATGACATAAATTCATGTACATCTGTGCCAAGAACTTGGATGGCGAGGTCTCTAGAGTCAAGGGAGTGTCTAAGGCAGGTGGTTGGCATGGCCTGGGGCAGTGGTGATGGGCTGGACGGCATTACCCGGGAAGCCCCAACGGAGCTGGAAACTGAGCAGCGAGGGTGGAGTGGTGGGGGGTGTTCCAGGCAGAAGGGACAGTGTAGATAGGCCCTTGGGGTGTGTGTGTGTGTGTGTGTCTGTGTTAGACCATGGTTAAAGGAACTCAAGAAGGCTCAGTAGGACTTGAGGATGGACAGCAAAAGGCCCTGCCATGGGAGATTCCACAAGAGAGGCAGGTGTGGCCATTCAGGACAACAGGCCTGGGATTTTTCCCTAAGTTTATTGGGAAGCCGTTGAATGGTTTGAAGCTGAATGTGACATGGTTCAGATATACATTTAGCACAGATCACTCTAACTGCCGTGTGGAGGAGACTGGATTGGCAAGGAAATGGAGTGAATGTGGAAAGACCCCTCAGGACGCTCTTGGAGAGGCCAGGCAGAAGGCGAAAGGGGCTTGGAACTGGATGGCCTAGGGGAGAGGCACACATGCCTTGGGGCCTGGCTGAGTCTGGTGATGAGAAAACCAAGCACTGTGCTTTCCAGGTAATAGATCCCTGCTCCTTAGGGGCTGAGCGTTCTGTAGAAGGCAGAGAAAAATCATGTGTTTGGGGATCCTCAGCAGCTGGGATTGTGCGATGTGATCAGTAGGAATTCAGGCTGTAAGTCGGCTAAAAGAAGATGGGGAGGATGTTAAGGTGAAAGTACCCAAAAGAAATTATGATCATGAAGCCAGTCAAACGTGGTTTGCACCAAATGGGAACGGTGTTGCGTTTGGATTTGCCCCGAGTTCTTTTTACTGCAGATGATGTTTGATGGGTGTGGTGACCACAAAACATCTAGGTTTCTTAAAAAGTAATTAAAAAAAAAAAAAAAGAGTACATTTTTAGCATACAGCCAGTTGCCACCAGCAGCTTAAAATTAGAGCCTTTTCAAGTGAAGGTAATGCTCAGCTAATGAAGAAGCTGTACCTGAGTTAAGAATGGGTTTCAAGCCCAGCCTCAGGGTTTCTGGGACCTGCCCTGGGCCATGACACACTATCCACCACCTGGGTCTACCCAACAATCACTTGTCAAGTGATTGCTGCCAGCCCCTTGGCCAACCAATTTACCCTCCTCAATTGCCTTTATTTATTTATTTATTTGTTTTAAGATTTATTTATTTATCCCCCCCTTGCTGCTCATGCTTGCTGTGTCCATTCGCTGTGTGTTTTCTCCGTGTCTGCTTATCTTCCCCTTGCTGTGAGGTCCCGCTGCATCAGCCCACCGCACCGCGCGAGCCGGCCCGCCCTCACAAGGAGGCCCTGGCGAACCCGGGGCTTCACACATGGTAAACGGGGGCCCTATCGGTTGAGCCACACCCGCTTCCTGTTGTGAGGGCTTGCTGCATCAGCCCACTGGGCTGCGCGGGCCGGCCTGCCCTCACAAGGAGGCCCCGGGAAGCGAACCCGGGGCCTCCCATATGGCAAACGGGGCCTCTATTGACTGAGCCACTCCTGCTTCCCTCAATTGCCTTTAAAATGGAAGGAATCTGGCTCTTAAAGCCTCTTTCACCTCTAAGATACTAGATTCCGGCTATGAGAACCCCTTCATTCCCCAGACTGCTGTGCTCTGTTGCCTATTCCCACATGCGTTCTCCCGGATCACGGAGGACTTTGTTATTTAATATTCATGACCATGGTTTCTGGTGGTTCTAATAAGGCCAGGAAGAGTCCATCCCTGGTCAACCCCTTGAGAACCCCCGTTTCTGAGGGGTTCTGAAAACCACTGCAGCTTCATGAAGGCTTCTTCCGTCCCCGCTCCCAATTTCCTTCAATCAACACATGAATGAATACTCATTTAGGGAGCCCCTGTTCTGTGCCCTGCATTGTGCTTTCACTCATGTACCTGTCATGACACTCTTGTAAGGCAGGGTTCAGTTCAGCACTGTAGAGGAATCTGAGGCTCACAAGGTTAAGTAACTTGTCCAAGGTCACTCAGCAAAAGAAGGTAGCAGAATGGCGTCGAACCCAAGACGTCTGATACTAGGCCTGCTTATTTTTGGCTTGCTTGTTTGGTTTTTCATAAAACCAAAAAGTTCTCAGAGTGAGAGACTCCCAATCCAGGGGTAAACAAGCCCGTTTGAGATGGTTCATGGAGGAGGCAGGGAAAAACATTGAACCACATGACAAGAAAATTGTTTTCTTTCAATTCTCCCTCAAACATCCTGAGCAGTCAAGTTGAAAAGATGTTAGTTGTTAATGTGACTTTAGCACGTGCTGAATATTTGTTAATCTCCCTTTT
>JAQZBX010107338.1:0-10666 GCA_029593785.1 Cabassous unicinctus
CAAATAAAAATATTTTTTAAAAGCCTGCCTTTAGTTATTCTTAAGTTCAAATAATTAGAAATAGTTCAAATGTCCATTTAGACATCAGATAAACTCAAAGTATAGGATTATTGATATAGAAAATCAAGTTGCTAATGTACACAAACATGGAATGTGTTGTAACATGAAAAAACACATATGAAATCAAATTTAATGAGATGGAGTATGGCATAAAATTTTGAGAATGATTAAACTTGTATAGGAAGGAAGGAAAAAAGGAAGGAAAGGAAGAAGGGAGGGATTGAGGGAGGAAGGAAGGAAGGAAGAAACTACAATATAATGGCTGTTTAGCAACGATACTTGAGTACTTTTTTTTCTTCATGCACATATAATCTATGGGCCATATCATATGAATATATATAAATTAGTTACTACTATAAAACTTATTTAGAAAACTGCTGTTTATGGTTATTATTTGTGGAACAGTTTTCAATATCAATAAATGTAGATTTCTTCAGATTGAATGACTAATATTTTACTGAATAACTGTTCAATAATATAGATACTAACAACTATTAGAACAACTTTCTAGACAACTTTCACTTTGGGGTAATTAAAAAAAGAACAGTGTATATACCTGAATACTTTTATTATTTCTCAAAGTTCCCAGTAGTAGAATCACTGTATCAAATGATAGGAAGCTTTTTCAGAGATTTGATGTTTACTGTTTGTTTTAGTTTCCTGGCTGCTAAAAAAAATACCATACAAGGAGTTGGCTTAACAACAGCAATTGATTCACTCACAGTTTCAGATGTTAGAATGCTTACTTTCCTGTGGAGTCAGTGTCTTCTAGCTGGCTGGCAATCTTTAGGGGTCTGCTGACTTCCAGTTTCTGTCTATTCTCCATTGCTTCTTTTCTGTGTCCAGTTTACTTTGATTATATGACTTTAAACCATATTGGATTAAGTCCTACCCTCATTCAGTTTGGGCACTTGTTTGTTAATAACAACTTCAAATATCCTATTTACAAATGGGTTCACACTCACAGGATGAGGGGCTGGGACCTGAACATGACTTTTGTGGGGGGCATTATTTAATCCCCAACAGTGTTACTTTGCTTACCAGGAAGAAGAAAAATTAAATGGCTGTAAGATATTTAAGATTATGTCTATTTTCTCCCACATTTACCAACAGTGGATATTATCTTTTTTTAATTGGATCAATCTGATGGACAACATATTGCTAACCTGTCCTTTGGTATTTAATATTTTCCTAATGTAATTAATTTATAATAGTTTAATAGTGAATTAATAGTAGGAAGATAATTTAAGACTCATCATGGATTTTAACTGCTTCTTTTAAAATATGATATAATTATATAAGGTATGTGTCTCTTACTCAATATTATTTTATATTATTTTTTTATAATACCAATTTATTTTATATAGCTACCACCAGTGTTCTGCTGGAGGCAACTTATACCAGCTCACAAGAGCCATATCTGCACAATTCTTCCCAATTCCATGTTGGGTGATAACAGGTTGGTAGTTTGAAATCAGCTGGTGGGTGCAGTTAAAACTTGGAAATCAGGAAACCAGCAGATGCTATAAACCAGAACTTTCTTCCTTTTTCTGAAAGCCACTTCATAAACATTTGCTGGCACATCACTGACCCCCATCCTGTTATATATTCTGTAGTCTATAATATATTTTACTGTTTGTTAGAATAAATAACCCTTCATTACATTGTATTTTAAGAAATGTCCTGTTCTTGCATGTTTTCTCTAATAGATTAATTTAGGTTCAGGTGTCATGCATTATATATTTGAATTAATTTGGAGAAAATTTTCTTCTTTCTTAAATGTCATCCCAGTAAGAAATTAGGTGAGTCTATGAATTTATTCAAGTTAAATGTAAACAATATGAATATATAAGAACAAACCATTGATAAGTTTAACAGTAAATTAAACCTAACATTTAAAAATATTGGTGTATTATTTTGAATGAATTCTTGAAAATTTTATTTTCAGATTTTATTTAAGGTACATTTTTTATGCTATCATTTTCATCATGTAACTTTGTAACTGAACACTTTACCAAACTCATTACAAATCCATTAATATTTTTTACTGAACTTATTGTTCAGGTACAGTATCACATATTTATAAATAATGATATTTTACCTCTCCTTTTCATTATACTTGTTAGAACACTGAGAGTAATATTTAGTCAGAGTCATGATTGTCTTGATTCTAAGCTATTTTGAAATGTCTAGTTATTTCATTTTTATCTCTTGCTCTGAAATCTGTTGTCTTCCCTTGAATCATTGAAATATTTATCCCACTATAACTATAATAATGGGTTTTCATTTTATATGTGAAATTTCATCTTTTAATTCAGGTGTCTTCTGTCTTCTTTAACAATGCCTCAGAATACTGAGTATCTTGGAATTTCTGCCAGGTATAAATACCTTCAGGCCAAACCAGGTAGAATTGAAACCTAAGAATGTCCCATGAGATCCATGAGGATTATCTTTCCAATATGGTCACCATAAAATTAGGGTGAGTCAACTCCTTATTCAAGAAGCCAAGATTATCCAAATAAATATTCTGGAAATAATGGTATAATATACTTCCACACATATTCCATGGCCAAAGGCAATAATTCTGATGTGACTGAATTCATCCTCTTGGGACTCACAGACAGCATAGAACTTCAAGCCCTTCTTTCCGAGTCTTTCTGATGATCTACTTAATTAGTGCCATGGGTAATCTTGGGTTAATTATGTTAGTTCAAATCAGTCCTCGGCTTCACACACATATGCATTTTTTCCTCAGTCATCTAGCTTTTGTTGATTTTTGCTATACCTCCTCTATCACGCCAAACACAATGGTAAACTTACTCCAGGAATTTAAAAGAATACCATTACCTGTTTGTGCCACACAGTTGTTTTGCTTTGTCATGTTTGTCATCTGTGAAGTGTGTATGCTCTCAGTCATGGTTTATGATAGGTACGTGGCCATCTGTAACCCTTTACTCTATACCGTTGTTATGAATAGAAGGGTTTGTATTCAAATGGTGTTTGGTACATATTTGTATGGATTTTCTGTAGACTCCAAAAGATACTTCTTACCTTCTGCTTGTCTTTGTGTGACTTGAATATAATAAATTAATTCTATTGTGATGATGTTCTTTGGTTGCTTTGGCCTGTCATAAAACCCATTTCAAAGATATCAAAGAACTGATATTGTTCACATTTGCCAGTTTCAATACTGTCTGCTCTCTTTTCTTCATCCTCATATCCTACATATTCATTCTATTTGCCATTCTGAGGATTAATTCTTCAGAAGGCCCACAAAAAGGCTTTTCAACCTGTGCATTGCACCTGACTTCCGTCATTATATTTTACGGGACAATCATCTTCATATATTTGCAGCCCAAAACAAGCCATTCCCCCGATACTGACAAAACAGCTTCTGTTTTCTATATTGTGTTAATTACCATGCTAAATCCTTTAATTTACAGCCTGAAGAACCAGGAAGTGAAAAATGCTTTAAGGAGTATTATGGAAAAGATGTGCTTTACTATTAAACAAATTACCTATGGTTAATTTCAAAGCCCTCTAAGTAGAGCGGAGAAACAGCATTAAAAAATCAAGTTTTCTTCATTAACATAAAATTAGTAACAATTTTTTGAAATTCATAATACTATAAAACTAAATATGGACTCAGAAATTGCTTTAATATTCTGATTTTATGTTTATTATTTTGAAAATCATCATTCCTAATAATAGTGAAATACATGAGAATGAAATAAACAAGTTTGTAAATAGTAGTTTAATTTTATTTCATAGAATATTAAAAATCCTTTTTAGAGCTGTTTTGAAATGAATGCTTCATTTCATTAACCTTACATTAGTAAAAAAAAACAATACATATTCGCTTTAAATTGCTGAAGCAGTTTTAAGCCATTAATGTAATCTATAAAATATCTACAGACACCATTCTCCCAAACCCTGGTCAGCTGACCCTGAAAAGAATTGCTGGATTTGATCGCCTGACACCTACATCCACAGAGGAAAAGTTAAAAATAATAAAAGAGCAAAGCAAATATTTACAAAGGAGACAGACATGCCTTTCAACTCAAAATAATATCTGTAGATTAGAAAATATTTACAATCAATTTTAGCTTGCTGTTATTGGTAACAGAACAGTTGACATTTAAGAGTTTGTTCTTGTTTTTAGTAAACATTTATATAAATGGTGTAAAGAGACAGCATGTCTTCAACTTAGTCTTGAACAGTTCAGGAAAAATATAGTGTGATAAAATGTTAACATTTGGGGAATCACGGTGAAGACTATACAAGAATTCTTTAAAATGCTAGCATTCTTCTGTAAGTCTGAAATTATGTCAAAACAAAAAGTTAAAATAAGAAATAAGTCCTTCAGAATTTATTGCTTAATTTTAATTTAATGGTTTAATTGATCAATATATTTTTAAGGTAGTTCTTATTTTAGTACCCAAATATCAAATTCTGTGTAACTTTGAAACAGTAGATCTCTTACAAATAATACTTGTCAGCAATATATCTTTTTTAAAGAGCATAAATAAAACACCCGTTTGTCTGCTATAAATCTTGTGTAATAAAATTAGCTCTTTCTTTAGGAAAGCTTATCACTGAGTTTGTATTTTCACCTGTTACAAAGTGAAACAATATATCATACCATTTTAGAGAATGCTAAATCACAATTTTGTCTTTTGATTCTTAAAATGAACTTGACTTTTGTTAATAATTTTATAATCATTCAGAAAGCTATGTGAGAGAACAAAAGTAGCCAAATGATATATGTTATACTGTAGCCTCAAATTTCAAATTTAGCTAATGAACTGTATTTTAGTTTTGACTGTGTAATCTTTTAACTCATAGCATTGTAGCCTAGTATTGTTACCTATTATGAAGAAACTGTCTTTAGTCACAAATTTCTGCTTTTCTTTTCCCTTATCCAAGTAAGTTCATGTTTTCCACTCCTTTCTCTTTGCCTAAGCCTGGCAAGATTGAGGAATTTACAAACAGAATGGAAGAACTAAAACCAAGTATTGAGAATTAACAAATAACTATAGCCACTGAATTATTAAATAGAAAATTTTTTATAAATTTATTTCTTTGATTCTAAATATCAATTTTTATTTTTATAGCTGTGTAATCTTTAACTGGTAACTAGTTTTCAATGGTATTCTCCCTTATCTTACCACCCATGCTTACAGACCCTTGATGGCCCATTTTGTTCAGTTTAGTCAGGATTTACAAATGTTTAGCTTAAGTCTCCTTAGTCATTATCTTATGTGAATTGAACTATTTACAACCTTATATACCACAGACAAACTTTGTCAGTTCCTAATGGATGTTAATTAAATAATTTATGACCGAGTTTGTAACCTGTAACCCAATGCTTACCCCAGCCAGCCTCTGGGGCCTGCTCTTACACACTTCTAATTAAACAAATCAATCAATATCCCTTAAGATCCCAATATCCCTATCACCACCTACATTTGTCTGAAAATAATAAAAACCCTAGCCATCTTTTTTCAGGGGGAGAGATTGGAGATTTATTCTCCTCACCTCCATCATCTTAATAAAGCTCTTTTCCTTGTGTGATCAACGTTTGTGTGGACTTCAAGTCTCTGCACCTGTTCAAGAACATAGGGAACTCGTGTTGGTACCCTTAAGTTCCAGGAAAAGTACTGAAACTGATAAATACTTGTTTATAAGGATTCAACTCTTCATTGAGGCACAAGTCATGAATTTGGATCATTCAGATTCAATTTGGTTATTACAGGTTTAGAATTCTGGTGCATTGCATGCATGATAGAGAAAAATAAGACTCTGTATCTATTAGTCATTTTTATTGTTCCTGAGATGAATCCTGCTTTTACTAGAATGTTTTGAATCACAAACACTACTAGTCTGGGTCCTGGCCACTGCCATTTCAACTGCTGCTAAATCACCTGTGCTAATGTCAAAAGCATTATGTACTCCAAGAACAGGCTTTCTCTAAAGTGTTACATGGAATATTAAGCCCCTGTCATGATACATAAAATAGGGATTAAATGTTCAAATGGATTTCTGAAACATATTATCCTATAGCCTTTAGTTTGAAGACACAATTATCAATAGTGTAAAAGAGTAGCTGACAAAGTCTCCTTTAATTTGCATAACCCTCAATTTACAAATATTTTGACAGCATAAAAACTTTTCAGAAAACTCTCCTTTCAACATCCTGAGGAAAGTCCATTTTGGACCCCAGTTCCGATTTGTGTAATCTAAATGGCCCTCATCAGAAAGATAGTTTTCTTATCGTAAAATAAAATGTTTAATTGAGTAATATGTATGATCCTTCTCTGCACTGACTGTTAGTTCAGCGAATATTATAAAGTCTATAAGCCTCTCTTTTATACATATAAAAGTTTTTCCATTGTGAAAGTTTAGATGTAAAACCATCAAATCTATATGTAAAAGAGGAGGGATAACATCCAACTGAGAGCCTCTTTGACCTTAAAAATAAAACACCCAAAGATACTATTCCTAATTTCAGAGAATATAAAGTGAAAATATTTAATTAGCTTGAAGGGAATTTGGGAACTTATAACTCTTTAGAAGGATAGTTGGCAATATCTAGCAAAATTGCAGCAGCCAACAATCCCACTTCTTAGAAAAATATTCCAAAGATATATTGACACAAATATAAACTAACATATGTACAAGGTTATTCATTGGAATATTATTTACATAAGAAATATATTGGCAACAAAATATCGATTCATATGGAGAGGCTTTCCCAGGAAAGAGGAAAATTACTTGGTGTGATATATAGTGATCATAAGGCTATGGCATTTCAGATAAAAAAAGGAGAAAGAAATTAATAGCATACTTCATGATGTGCAAGAAAAATGGAAGATTAAAGATATATATGTATATTCATTTAATGTTTAATTAAAAATAAGCATTAGAAGAATAAGTGAAAATGAATAAAAAAGGATTACCTTTAGGACAAAAGGGGAATAGAGGGACACAAACAGGTATGGAGTTCCATTTTTTTAAAGTATTTTTGATTTTGGAAACATATTAGAGTTCTTCATAATTAAAAAGTAAATAAAAAAATAAAGCAATATCTATACTAAAACCCTTCTATTGTTTCCCATTTTATTCAAGTAAAAGTCAAAGGGCTAAAGCGAACAACAAAGCTCTTAATAATCTGGCCCCATGTTGACTCTTGGACCTTGCTGCCTACTCCTCTTTCTTATTCTCTGCTGGGATATTTTTAACACTGCTGCATCCACATGCTTACATGCCATTTGTTTAGCATTTACAGCCCTCACTTACAGCTAGTTTGTGCTTACCCCAGCTCAATTTTATCAGTTTTCAAGGGCTTCTTAAGCCACACTTGCCTATTAACACAAATGAACCTTAACAAAAAAATATATGTTAACTTTAATAACTTCACTATCTCCACCTCCCTTTGCTTGACTCTCATGAAAAGCTTATTTTGTAAACTTACAACTTTTCAAACAAAAAAAACAAAATTCTTACATCACCCTTTGCAGAGTGTGATCTTCAGTCAGGGATGCATGTTCTCCCATCCATGCTTGGAATGAAGCAATAAAATTCCAGAGGTTAACATCAGCATGTGAAAAAAAAACATAAGCTCTTTAGACTCAGGGACACAGATTGGAGCTTTAAATCCTGTCCCCTTGTGAAGCTGCCTCACAATAAACCTTCTTCCCTCGAAATCTTGGTGTCATAATGTTGACTTCTGTGCACATCAGGCAATGAGCCCTTGCTCCAAAACAACAAGAATCTTTGAGAAAGCTCAACTTTCTGAGCTTATGGTAATAAAGCAGGTGCTTCTTGAATCCACAGAATGGAGCTGATATGAATCATACTTCTATTTGCTTAAAAATCAGATTGAAACACACCAGGAAATAGTGGATCCTACTACTCTACTACTTTCCAAATATTTCAAAAGTTTCTCTTATTCTCAAACTCTAAGATCACACCTTATTTGGAAGGAGATTCTAGAAAATTGAAGATCCTTACTTCTCTGCAATGCAGAAGAAATTTAGAAGATATTGAAGGTAATTGTATTCATTTTCTATTGTTGCCATAACAAATTACCAAAAGCATAGTGACTTAAAATGACACAAATTTATCTCACAATTCTGTAGGCCTAAAGTTTAAATACAGTGTGATTTGGCTGCTTAGAGTTTCAAAAGACTGAAACAAGGTGATAGCAAAGAAGCATTCCTTCTGGAGTCTATAGGGAAAAATGAATTCCCTCAATCATTCACGTTGTTGGCAGAATTCAGTTTCTTGTGGTTAGAGGACTGAGATCCCCTTTTCCATGCTGGTTAACAGCTGATGGCTGTTTCCCATGTTCTAGAGGCTACCTGCACAACTTGGCTCACGGTACCTTTCTTCCATCTTTGAAGTCAGCAACTGCAGGTTAAGCTCCAATGACACTCCAAATCTCCTCTGCTGCTTCTATTACAATATCTCTTTGGCTCCAGCTGGGAAAGGATGGCACATGTAATTAGATTGGACCTACCTAGATAATTCAGGATAATCTCTCCATTCTCAGGATCTATAAACTTAATCATATCTGCAAAGTTCTTGAATAGCTGAATTGGTTTATTAGCTCTAGTTTTTTTTGTTTTAGAATTTTGGGGGATAATCTATATATAGGATCATGCATTATGCAAATAGCAAAAGTTTTAATTCTTCCATACCAGTTTGGATATCTGTTATTTATTTTTCTTGCCTAATTGCTCTAGCTAAAACTTCCAGTACAATATTAAATAAGAATAGTGACAGTAGGCATCCTTGTCTTGTACCTGATATTAAAGGTAAAGCTTTCAATCTTTCATCATTGAGTATGTTAGTTGTGGGTTTTTTCCTATATGACCTTTAGCATGTTTCTTTGTATATATCAATTTTCTTTCCTCTTAATATCCTAAAATTGTATGTCTCCAAAAAGCCTAAGCCATTTGTACATTGCCTATGACTTAGATTTTTGAGAAACCCAGGATAAAACAGAATTATAAATACACCAAAAGTGCAAAGTTATATTTAAAGATTATAAAATGGCATACAATGTTCCATTTTATAGAAGAGAAACATGCACACTGGAGTTGATAAATGTCTTGCACAAACTTGCCTAGGGATAAAATTGGAAATTGGAACTATCAAGGTGAAAACGATGCTTTGAAATATAGTTATACTTCATTGGAGTGGTCAAGAACATGGCTTCATGAAAAGTTGGGAGATTCTCTGAAATGCTTGGATTTTATAACACTAAAATCAAAAGAAGGAAAATAGACAAAGGAAATAAAAGGTGATATACAGCATGCTAACCATGGCTTTATTTAGAGATGCTGTTATGTGTCCATATGAGATATCTCTGGACAGTAAGTACAGAAACTTAAGGCTTCAGAAATTAGCAGACTTGTGACACAGCAGGTCACATGGCTCTAATTGGTAATCACAATTTCTATCCTCCACCACCCATTCTAGATTTGCCTTATCATCAACAACATTTTGGTAGGTTCTTGTTTTTTGCTTTGTTTTGTTCTTGTTTGTTTTTACTGGAATAAACCAGATCCTCTTCTCCATGGAATCTAAGACCTCCATTGCCCTGCTTGTACTGTGTGGTGTTTGGTGCAGTTACAGATTTATAATTATCAAAGAGCATAGAAATGTTATGATATGCCTCAGTAAATCCCCTGAATTCTAGTTACATTCATTCCTGTCTCCAATATGTGATAGAAACACTAACTTTTCATTATAATGGAGTTGATTACTCAACCAATAAACTAATTCCTTTCTATTCCTTCTGATCCACTGGCAAGAGGAACATGAAAGCCCAGGTAAAAGTCATGGTCTGCAGTTCAATGAGACCTCTATTCTGTCCCATTACAGAAGTGTTTGTCTTAGGGACAGACTAATAAGCTGACAGAGCTTGAAGCTATAGAGATAGAAAGTACAAATTTCTCAATGAGTCATTGGTTTTGATGATGGGATGTGTCACTTCCACTTCTACCTCTTTATTCACAGTACCTTAAATTCTAGCTATGGCTGATACAGCACCATTCATCAGGCGCAGATTCAAATGCAAGCACCCTATCCTGGAAGACAGTGTCCCAACCCAATTACAAGGAATTGCCTCTAAGCTGGTGACTTAATTGAGCATTTGTAAGATTAAACTTTATATTAGGGCATCTGTTTCTGTGTGATGGGATACATGATAAAATCAGTTACTCCCATAGTCACATGCCCATTGTTATAAACGCCATTAAATTAAATGCATTTCTTTTGTTAAAATAACATTATACCAAATACAATGTCTATAATTAAAGCTTTCTGTAAGACCTCACATGGTTATGTTGGCAAAAGCAGTGCAAGCAGAGAAGGCACATTCTTATCAATAATTTATGTAATTGCCATAAGGACAAATAATGTCCCTCTCTAAAGCAGAACTTATTTGATGAGATCCATGTTCCATTATCTTGTTGGCTGGTGTTACTGAGGATTGGTGCCATTTTGAAGACTCAGAGATTGTCTTTGTTGCTGATAAGCTGAGCACTGCAACGTGACAGTAGGTAGATCAGCACTGGTGAGAGAAAGCACATTTTAT
>JAQZBX010107339.1:0-10665 GCA_029593785.1 Cabassous unicinctus
ATACGTTTTCCATCATCCGCTTTCTATCTAAAGTGTTCATCTTTCTGCCAATTGACATTCAGATGGTTTATTGAATAGTTTCATTTCTATTCCACAGATTTGGGAATGCCAAACTATGGATGGCAGATAATTTTATGTCTTTAATAGAAAAAAAAATACTTTAAAAAAGAATTTCAGATGTAAAAACTCATTACTTGTTAGTCTCAAATGTTAAATGCCTCCCAGAGTTATTACTTGAGATAGCTTTGACTGGAATAAATTCACATATTTACAGTAATGCTATACTATCAATTTAATTTCACACAGGTAATAGAAGCCATATTTTATGGTCATCTCACAAATACTTCCCAGCTAGACATTTCTAAGAGTCAATTTACTGTAATTTTGTAATATGGATTCCTTATCATGGCACTGATGTTCCAATAAATTTGAAGCACTAAAATGAAGTGCTATAATGATAATTATAATATAAATGGAAAAGCTGTTGTTCTACCTGAAATCATGGTATGAATTTGAAGAATAAATTTAATTTGCCATTTGGAATGTAGCCACATACTTTATAATTGGTATCTTAGATATGATTTTCCCTCTAAATTACTATGAATTTGTCCAATTTGTCCACTTAATCTTTATTAGAATCATTCATCTATAAAATTCTGGACACAGTTTTACTTTCATTTAGCAAAGCTCTTTCAAAGTAACTGTTCTTGCCAATATCCAAAGAAAGGAACACAATTATAGAACAGAGTCAAAAGGAAAACAAAACATGTCTTTCCTGCCTGCTCTGTTATTTTGACCACCTAGTTCAAAGAAGGGGAAAAATGCCTATTTATTTGCGAATCTTTTGGTTTAGGAAATATTGATTTACTGTACATCTTTTCTTTTCTCTTAACTTTTAATAGGAGTCCTGAAGCAATGAAAGCAGCTGTTGAAGAAGTGAATAAAACATTAGGGAATGCTGATCAGAAAGTCAGCTTTGAAGGCACTCCTCTTTATTTGAATCAAATGCAACTGAATGACATGCCAGTGCTGGGTGAGTTTGCCTTGTTTAAATTTCAATTACTATATGTGCTACTAACTGTAACAGTCAATTTGTACTAAGCACTTACTAGGTTCTAGTACTTCATATGTACCTTCTCGTTTAATGCTTGCAACAATCTCATGACCAGGGGATATTATTATTTCTATATTACAAGTGAGGAAACTGATACTTAGAGATTAAGTTCCTGCCCCAGATCAAATGGTGAAGCCAATTACTGCCTTTAGTTGGGACCCTGGATTCTACACTCAACAACTACCAGCACTACCTATGTTTCCCTTATCACTCTTGCCTTATCACCTGCTTTACGGTTAGCAGTAGTATGTTATTCATGCTTATGAAAAAAAGGGGGGAAACGTGCCATCAAAAAACCACAATCAACTGCAGTTATCTCTGGTTGATGGGATTAAAGGTTATTTTATTCTTCTTTTTGCATTTCTATATTTTGTAAAACACAAAATTTTTTTAATTTTATGGAAGAAAGAGGTTTCATTTTGTTTTTGTTATTTTTTTTTCCCCAAGGAAAGAAACCACTATATGTTTTCGGGGACAGTGGGTCTTGGTGGAACCTCAAGGATGCAAGACGCTGAGGTTCCTTCCATGTTGGGCTCTGCCCCTAATGTGGGAGACTTGGACGGGTCACTTCCCTTTTGGGGACCTTACTTTTCTCCTTTGCAAAATGAAGTTGGTAATCTTCTGTGATTTTATGCACAATCCCATGATGAGCACCTAAAACATGACAGTTAAAAGGGTAGAGGCTGGAAGGTCAGGCTGGAACTTCTCATTAGGTCAGTATATTTTATCTATTCACAGAGTGGTTCTTTTTGTCCTTTTATGTCTTTCTATAGGCAGAGGGGTATTACAGCACAACCTCAGATGGTGTATTGATTTTTAAAAAAATGTTCTTGTAAACATTGAATGGCGCTGTGTTAAACACCTGAAAAAAACACTTCTATATAAATGTGTTATCAGTATATTTAATCGCAAAAGTGATAAACTTTTGAGTAATTCACGGATTTACTGATTTTTCCATTCTTATTAGATGTTTAGTATCACGTGGAAATAAGATTACTTTTCCATACAATTATGAAAGTGTAGATCCCATTGATGACCAAGAATATTATATCTTTATCAAAAGATTATTAACTCAGCTTATGAGATTTGAAAATACATCAGGGCACAAGTAAATAATTAATTGATAGCAGTATAGTGATAACTGAAAAAAGTTGGGGAAATTTTAGCTGGTCCCCTTCTGACAGCCTGTTCTTCTTTGTTAGAGGCTGCTAGAAGTATTTCAGACTCTGTATTATGAGGCCTTTAAATTCTTTTTTTTTTTTTTTTAAATTTTTTTTTTTTTTTTTTTTTTTTTAAAGACTTATTTATTTATTTGTTTATCCCCTTCCTTGCTGCTTGTGTTTGCTGTGTCCATTTGCTGTGTGTTTTTTCTGTGTCTGCTTATCTCCCCCTTGCTGCGAGGTCTTGCTGCATCAGCCCACCGCGCCGCGCGGGCCGGCCTGCCCTCACAAGGAGGCCCCAGGAAGCGAACCCGGGGCCTCCCATATGGTAAACGGGAGCTCTATCCATTGAGCCACACCCGCTTCCCATATTTCTTTATTTAGTAAGCAGTTTTATTGAGATATATTCACATACCATACGATCTATCTAAAGCTCCGTTCTTTCTTCCCTCCTTTTTTTTGAAATCTTAGACAGTATCATCAAGGAGTCTCTGAGGCTTTCCAGTGCTTCCCTGAACATCCGGACTGTTAAGGAGGATTTCACTTTGCACCTGGAGGATGGTTCCTATAAGCTCCGTAAAGATGACTTCATAGCTCTTTACCCGCAGTTAATGCACTTAGATCCGGAAGTCTACCCCAATCCTTTGGTAAGTGGCTCACCATCCAAGTTTAATCTCCACACGATGTCTATCCAGATGCAAATACAGAGGAAATTTACCACTGTATAATTGATTTGATCATTGTAGCCACCGGGATTGTTCCCTTATGTTAAATATTCATGTATTTTGGAAAATTTGGAGGATGGCCAGCCTGATATTTGTTATCACATAGTTTCCAATAGGTTATATTTGCAGTCATGATAATAGAGTTGCCACCTTTCTTTTACATGAAAAAGCACCTGCTCCAACTTGAAGACTAATGTACTGACTCTTCTGGTTTCTGATTTGAATCTTTCTTCCTAATTCTGCCTAACCAAGAAACTAGCTTCCCAAGTAGGATAGGATCATAAAGCTTTCCCATTCTGTCAGTTCTCATTAAGCTCCTGTTCCTTACTATTTTCTGATTCAGTGTGGGGGATATACTAAGTTACTAATAGATAGGATTAGAAAGAAAATTACTCAAGAAAGAACTAAATTCCTTTAAAACTAGCTGATGGGTTTGTTTTCTTTGTATTTTTATTGCAGACCTTTAAGTATGATCGATACCTTGATGAAAATGGGAAGACGAAGATTGCCTTTTATAGGAATGGACGCAAGTTAAAATATTACTACATGCCCTTTGGATCAGGAGCTACCATATGCCCTGGAAGAATATTTGCTGTCCATGAAATCAAACAATTTCTGATTCTGATGCTTTCCTATTTTGAACTGCAGCTTGTAGATAATCATGTTAAATGCCCCCCCTTGGACCAGTCCCGGGCAGGCTTGGGCATATTACCACCATTGAATGATATTGAGTTTAAATATAAATTAAAAGATTTGTGACTATATGGTTGGAAGAAGAGGACACTAGTTGATGTCCATGACCTTAGGTCACCACCACTTTCTCCCTATGGACAAACACACTTAGTGGTAGTGGAATGTCTCAGCAGGCATTATTCTCTTCACTGATGCTTGCTTGTGTATCTTAACATTTTGGTGACAGTCTCCAAATGTGGTCTCAAACTGTGCTATTGAAAAGAATTAGTTTCTAGAAGCACAATAATCTGCTTTTATTTGAATAAGTGAATGAATGTTTATATAGCCTGGGATGGAACTTCATTATTTTCAGAAGAAAAAAATGTCTTTATTTTTTTCAGAATGAAGATATTGTAATTGGCAGAATTTTTTTTTTTCCTAAGGAAACTTTTATTTTATAAAAACCAATCAACAATTATGAGAAAGGTACAAATTCACGTTTTAGTGAAACTGCACCACATTTTTGCTGTATAATGGGACTACTTGACTGTGAAAGTAATATTCTAAAGGATATTTTAAAGGAGTATATCGTATCTTTTAATAAGACATATTTTTCAGCTTTCTCTATATACAGTATTCAGGATTTTTAAAAGGATGATCTCGAAATCCTGAAAACTTTAAAGACAGTTTTAATATTTTCCCTCGATGTTTTAATTTATTGTTGTTGGAAATTATGACAGTCCAACTATTTTCTCTATACTTTGATTTGATTCCATATTAATGAGAAGGTTTTCCCCAGAGATTAGAAAGGCAGTTTTCTGTTATTACTAAATGTGTATCAAAGAAAAGAATGTAGCTTTCACGTGATAGGTTTTAAGATTATAAACAGGATGAAAATGATCACTTGAAAGCACTGGCTATGAAATATGCAAAGGGTTCATTAATACAGCTTGGCATAGTATTTTATTTTAAATACTTTTTATCTTTCAATAACTTGTAGTTGAAGGAGAAATAATTTAAGGCTATATAACTGTTTACTGTGCAACAGAGCTTCAGTAAAATATTTTAATTAGAGTTATCAGTGAGGATGTTTTTATTAATATATGTATTTATATGTAAACTATATTTGACTTTTACAATATTAAGAAAATATTGTAACATTTGATCATTTTGAAATGACTTAACTTTCAAAAATAAAAATATGAATGTGCATTTTTAAGATTTTTAAATATTCAGAATGTTTAAAATATTCACCTTCTGATTACAAGTTTGTGCAGGATTCATCTCTTGGAAAAAGCAAAATAATCTTTCACTCAAAAATCTCCACAATACTACAAAAATTCATTTAAAAATTTCAATCTTGTTATTTAATGTTATCACGGAATTGGCTTTTAAGGTTATTTTCATATGATAAAATTAAACTCATTTAGAGGTGGTTTGAGAATAACAAAATTCTGTTTTAAAATGTTATCAACTATATTTTGTAAGTTGCTGAATGTTTCCATACATCTTTCCATATCTTTATTCTTGTATAGCAGAAGTTGGCAAATGTTAGCCTATGGTCCAAATCTGGCTCACCATCTGTTTTTGAACAGCCTAAAAGCTAAGTTTTGTTTTTACATTTTTTAATGGTTGAAAAAAAAATCAAAAGAATGGTATTTCATGACATGTGAAAATTACATGCAATTCAAACTTCCATGTCTGTTAATAAAGTTGTATTGGGACACAGCCACGCCCATTTTTTTCACATATTGTCTATGGCTGGTCTTGAGATGCAGTGGCAGATTTGAGTAGTTGCAACAGAGACCATGTGACCCACAAAGCCTAAAACATTTACTGTCCTGTCTTTTACAGAAGATATTTGCTGACCCCTGTTCTATAGCAATCCCAAAGGCTAATTTTTAACCATAATTTTATTAACTTTTAAAAAATGCACCAATATATGAAATATTTTTTCATGTTTCTTTTGTAAAAAGTATATGAGGGGTAAGCATTTTAAAAGCCAGATATAAATTTAGTGTAAACCATCTTAACTTAGACCCTTATTGAAGGCTAACCCATTCTATCTAGGGAAAAAAAAACAGAAAACCTTACCTGTTGTAAGATCAAATAGGCTTAAAAGATATATTAATGGCTAAATTCTGGATTACTGTGGGCCAGCTCTAAGCTCAACCCTTCCCAGGCATCATCTCATTTAATCCTCCTAAGAGTCCTTTGGGTTTCTATTACTATTATTTTACAGAGGAAAAAGAGGGAGCTCCAGAAAGGTCAAGTCACAGCCCAAGGTCAAGGTCACAATGTTACAGTGACAGAGCTGGGCGTAGTAGAATCCAGGTTGTTTCAACTTGAGAGCCAGCTCCATGGCAAGTCCAAGAGACAGATTGTCTCAACTCAGATCACTGAAAAGTAGCCACAGTCAACAAAACCCACATCACTTCTATCCTGAAGTTCCCACTTTTGGGACCATCACCAGGTCAGAGTGTGGACACAATGCAGCTGCCATGCTCATGGGGTCCGGGGTGGCCAGAAAGGAGGTTGAGGACACTCACTTTTCAATGACTCTGTCTCTGAGCCTGTGAGGAGCTGCTGCATAATCTAATACAACATTACCATACTGCAATATTAAACTCCCCTTCACACAGGAAGGTGCTTCTCCAACTGGCCAATAACCTGTGCGCTCTCATGTGGTTCCTCCCAGGATCAGTTATATATTTGAGGTGGTTGGAATTAAGGATCAGCTTTGGTCACTAACAATAAGGGATTGGAGCTTCACACCAGGCCCCCTCCAATCACTTGGGTTGATACCAACTCAGAGGCTCAGACCTAGAAAGTGATGCTATGACAGCAGCACTGATGTTTCATAGAACCTCAAAGATTATTCCCAATCATCTAGTCTAAGCTCTCCTACCAGTTAGAAATGGACATTTAGTGAAGGAAAGGGATTTATGTTAAAAAGAGTTGCACACAAGCAACAAAAGAAAAAATAGATAAATGGGACCTTCTCAAAATTCAACACTTTTGCACCTCAAAGGACTTTGTCAAAAGGGTGAAAAGATAGCCAACTCAACGGGAGAAAATATTTGGCAACCACATATCCAATAAGGGTTTAATATCCATGATATACAAAGAGATCATACAACTCAACCCAATTAAAAAGTGGGCAAAATACTTGAAATGACAATTGTCCAAAGAAGAAATACAAATGAGAAGAAACACATGAAAAAATGTTCAGCATCACTAGCAATCAGGGAAATGCAAATCAAAACTACAGTGAGATATTTCACACCCATTAGGCTGGCTGCTGTTAAAAAGTCAGAAAACTGTAAATGTTGGAGAGGATGTGGAGAGAGAGGAATGCTTATTCACTGTTGGTGGGAATGTAGAATGGTACAGCCACTGTGGAGGACTCTTTGGCAGTTCCTAAAGAAGTTGAATATAGACTGGCTATGGGACCCAGCAATACCACTACGGGGTATAAACCCAGAAGAACTGAGAGCATCTGCACACTGATATTCATAGCAGTGTTATTCATGATAGCCAAAAGTTGAAAACAACCAGGTGTCTATCAACTGATGAATGGATAAACAAATTGTGGTGTATACACATGACGCAATATTATGCAGCAGTAAGAAGAAACGAAGTCATGAAGCATGTGACAACATGGGTGAACCTGGAGGACATTATGTTGAATGAAACAAGCCAGACACAAAAGGACAAATACTGTATGATTGTTCTATTATGAACTAAATATGCTGCGTAAACTCATGGAGTTAATAATTAGAATATCTGTCATCAGAAAATAGAAGGAGGGTAGAGAATGGAAAGCTGAGGGTTAATCTGGGCAGAATTATTTTAAAAAGGTTGTTTGTAAATCTTTGGAAATGAATAGAAATGGTTAAAGCAGATCATGGTGTTTGTAAATAGCAGTGCTATTTTATGGGTAGGACAGTGGTTGGAAAAGGAAAGTCTAAGGTCATGTATATTACTAGGAGGAAAGCTAAAAACTGTAACATGGAACTGTATAAGATAGTAAAACCTCATGTAAAACATGAATATGGGAGATATTGCATATATAAGACTGTTTTTACAAAATATAAATACAAATATACTAGAGAGAAGGAAAAAGAATAGCAGCTATGTATGCTAGGCAAGGCACAGAGAGAGTGAGAGTGGTGAGTTTTGTTTGCTTGTTTTTTGTTTATTATTATTATTATTGGAATAATGAAAGTGCTCTGGGAGTGACTGGGGTGATGAATACAAAAATATTTGATTACATCAAATATCATAGATTGTACTCTTTGGATGGATTTATGCTTTATTAATATGTATCAATAAAATTGGGGAAAATGCTGAAAAAAAATAAAGGTTCTACAGCAAGTTCTAGGGTAGGCCTGGGTCTGGAATCCACCTGGTTGCCCATGGAGTGCTGCATCCCCTGAACTAACCTGGGTACACTTGCCGTTGAAGGGCTTGCCCTCCAAAAGGTATTAGGGGAAGCAGATGTGGCTCAAGTGATTGGGCTCCCGTCTACCATATAGGAGGTCCAGGGTTCAATTTCTGGGGCCTCCTGGTGAAGGCAAGTTGGCCTGAGTGGAGAGCTGTCTCCACATGAAGTGCTGGCCCGCACAGGAGTGCTGGACCATGTGGAGAGCTGGTGCAGCAAGATGACACAACAAAAAGAGACACAGAGGAGAGCCAATAAGAGATGCAGCAGACCAGGGAGCTGAGGTGGCGCAAGAGATTAAGCACCTCTCTCCCACTCCAGAATGTCCTGGGATTGGTTCCCAGTGCTGCCAAAAGAGACGACAAGCTGACACAGAAGAACACACAGCAAATGGACACAGAGAGCAGATAGTGAGTGCAAAACAATGAGGCAGGGGGAAGAAATAATAAATCTTTTTTTAAAAAAGGTATTAGAATTCTAAGACTCTGCATAGTTAGCCTATTTATAAAGTCATATGTGGAAAAACTTTTGAAGAGTAGAAAATACTTATGAATTCTAACATTAGTATATTTATGCAACATCCCTTGCCATTTTGTTGAAAAAATTGTACACCAACAATCTCTAGTGGCCTCAACTCCATCTGCTAAAGAACCATTTCTCATCAAAAGTTATTCAGCAATCTGTTGTAAAGTTAAATCAAATATAGATTCACCACTTAACACTTCTAGAGCAATCTATCATATTAAATTCACCACCTAACACTTCTAGAGCAATCTATCATGTTAAATTCACCACTTAACACTTCTAGAGCAATCGATCATGTTAGACTCAATACTTAACACTTCAGAGCAATCTATCATATTAAACTCACCACCTAACACTTCCAGAACAATCTATCATGTTAGATTCACCTCTAACCCTTCTAGAGCAATTGAGCATGTTAGAGCCAACACTTAACACTTCTAGAACTATCTATTATGTCATTAAAAGAATGACAGTTTTAAGAATTATAGAGCTGGTGAGAGAGAGTTTATGAGAGAAGGCAGGGGTGACAAGAGCAGGATCACCCCTCCCACACTTGGTCTTTTGCAAAATTTCAAACCTAGAGAAAAGGTAAAAGAATTCACTGAATACCCTTCACTTTCTTTTCGATTCACCAGTTGTTATCATTTTGCCACATTGGTTTTTTTTTTTTTTTTTTTTGAGAAAGATGACTTAAAAAGTGATTTCAGTTATGGTTTTCATTTACAATTTATTTTCCTTTCAAGTTTCCAATTTGGGGTTTTATCACCTTGGTTCCGCTGAACCTTTGGAGAAGTAAGAAGGATGTGGGAGGTGAGTGGTATTGATTTTTTTCTTCCCCACTTTCACCAATGCTACATCTAAATGTAACCTTTTTTTTTTTTTTTCTTTTCTGGCAAGAGAAAGGGGAATTCACTTAAATTCTCCTGGAAACTGAATTTGTTGCTTCAAAACATAAACATGTACAGGAAAATATTTTTCTCAATTTTTCTTAGAGTGTATACGTGAGAACCTGGACAAGGAGAAGATGCAGTGAACGTGGCAATAATATCCCCTGAAGTATCCAGTGTTTCAAGTAGCAAAGTGGGTATTTCACGGGCCCCTAGGGACATAACCTGCCAGATTGGGCAGGTGACCCCAGCAGTGCTTTGGAGACTAAGCACCGCGATCAAGCCGAGTCAGCAGTCGGTTTCTCAGAAATTTGGCTGCAAGTACCTTTACTTCATCACGTTTTTGGAGCAATTCCAGGGAATGCCAGCTCCGCGAGGAGAGCAATTGTATTTTACTCAACAGTATCCCACCAAAGCGCCTAATCGGTGTCTAACACATTTGATGACGACAGTGGGATAATAGGTGAACGCGCTGTGTGGAAGCATTTTGCACTCCGGGGTCCCTTGTTCTTTTCAGTCCGCGTTCCAGCAAGTTGCAAATGCTTTATTCGGTTGCTCGCCTAGCAGGCCTTTTTGCTTCTATTGATCTCCCGCTCTATTAAAATATTGGGAAAGAGTTACACACAGATTCGAGAACACAGCTGGCCTCCGCTCAGTCAGGCCCACGTTGCGTGATAAGGCAGGGTTTACTATTTGCTAAGACGTAGTGGAGGTGGGCAGGTCCCAGGCTCTGTGCCTCCGCAGGGCAGGATGTTGACGTATCTCAGAGAGGCCAGGAGAAGTGCAAGCAGAGCCGAGAGGCCCGGAGGGAATAGGACAGAGCCTTCTTCATCCTTCTGTTCCGTCATTAATTTACTCAGTATCCTTGGAAATGTTCATTTTGCTGAAGGTCTAGGAATATTCCTGATAATTGACTGTGGCACAATGAACTGCCTTTCACTGTTTTCTAGGACTGGAAGATAGTTTTCTAGGGCCTCAGATTTCTGCTCTTGTAACAGGTCAAGCTCCTTGTCTCATAATAATTTAAGCTTACTCCAAAGAAATTGTGTCAGTGTATGTGACTCCTTTTAATTCAATTCCATATATAGAAAGCCCTCAATTTTTCAAGTAGTCTGTTCCAAATATCTGCTTGTGAATA
>JAQZBX010107340.1:0-10669 GCA_029593785.1 Cabassous unicinctus
CATTCTTAATGGTGAAATACTGAAGGCTTTCCCCTAAGATCAAGAATGAGATGTTTGCTATCATTAATTCACTAATGCTACTCAGTTTTGTACTGGAAGCACAAAAAGGAAGGAAAATAGCTATAAAATTAAAAAGAAAGAAATAAAACTGTCATTATTTGCAAATGAAATCATTTTTCATTTAGATAATCCAAAAGAATCCACAGAAACTCTCATGAGTAATAACTGAATTTAGCAATGTTACTGGAAACAAGGTCAAATATACAAAAATTTATTGTATTTCTATACACCAGCAACAAATAATTAGAAATACCATTTACAATAACACCTGAAAGCATAAAATATCAATGAATATATCCAGTAAAATATAAGCAATACATAAAAATATAAAACTGAGAAAAATTAAAAACAAAGAGGGATATGCCATGCTCATGTACTATTTGACTCAATATTTTAAAGACGGGTCTATAGATTCAATTCCCAACCAAAATCCCAGTAGGTATTTTTATGGAAATTAGGAAGTTGATTCTAAAATATATATACGAAATTAAAAGGACCTAGAATACAGAAGGTAATCTTGAAGAATACAACAAGCTGGAGAACTTACACTACACTACATCAAGATTTATTATAAAGCTAAAGTTAAGACAGTGTAGCACAAAGACAACAGGCCAATGGAACAGAATAAAGAGGACAGAAACAGATTTTTACATAGATAAACATCAATTCAACACAAAGTTGACATCACAATTCACAGGAAAATGATAGAATTTTCAAGAAATGGTGGTGCATCAACTGGATTTCCACATGGGGAAGAACTAATCTTGACTCCTACTTCACACCATATACAAAAATCAATTCCATACAACTTGTAACTTTAAAAATAGAAGATAAAGCAGTCAAGCTTCCAGAAGAAAACAAAGGAGTTCTTGGGATAGGCAAAGATCTTTTTAAACAGGACACAGAAAGCACGAATCATAAGGAGAAAGGTTAATAAATTGGACTGCATTAAGATTAAGGACTTCTGTTCTACAAAAGAAATCATGAAGAGAGTGACAAGACAAGCCACAGAACAGGAAACTATACTCTCAATACATATTGAACAGAGGACTCATATGTTGATTCCTGCAAATCAATATGAAAAAGGCAGGCAATCCAACAGAAAATGGACAAAAGACTTGAATAGTAACTGTATTAGTTTCCCAGCTACTAAAACAAATAGCATACAATGAGTTGACTTAAACAATGGGAATGTTCTGGCCCACAGTTTTGAGGCTAGAAGCCCAAAACAGAGGCATCAGCAAGGTGATGCCTTTCTCCCCAAGACTGTGGAATTCAGGGGCTGACTGCTAGTGATCCTTGGCAACAGGCTTTTCTGTCATGTGACAGTGCACGTTGGAATCTTCTTTCTCTTTTGGGTTCTGTTGACTTCCAGCTTCTTCTCATGCCATTCTTCTCATGCTTAGAAGGATTTTAGCCATATTGGATTAAGGCCCACCCACCTTCAGTTTGGGCACAGCTTAACTAACATCTTCAAAAATCCTACTGACAAATGAGTTCACGCCCACAGGACCAGAGATTGGGATCTGAACATGCCTTTCGCGGGTGACATGATTCCATCCCCAGCAGTAACTTTACTAAAAAGATGTCAAAATGGCCAAAAGACATATGAAAACTGCTCAACTTCATTAATCATCAGAAAAATTCAAATTAAAACCACAATGAGATACCTACTAGTTACCCAATAGAATGACTAACACCTTTAAAACTGGCAATAACAAACACCGACAAAGCTATACAGCAACGTGAACTCTCAAACACTGTTGAGAGGAGTGTAAAGTGGTATAACCAGTTTGGAATATTGTTTGGTAATATCTATTAAAGATGACGCATATCATACAACTAGCAATTCAACAGAAATACTTGTGTTTACCAAAGGATATAAAGAAAAATATACAGCAGCACTACTCAGTAAAAGCCCATCAGCAGTGGAATGGATAAATAGTGGAATACCACGGTGCAGTGAGCTTTGGGTACGGGCTATAAGATGGATGAATCTCACAAACATAATTTTGAGTGGAAGAAGGCAAGCATAAAGGGTTACTACAAATTAGGGGGTTCTATTTTTAAAAATTCAAAAACAGGGAACACTAATCTATGATGATAGAAGTCAAAATAATGGTTTTCTTCCGGGGGAGGTGCCTGGAAGGGTACGTGGGGGCTACTGAGTTGCTTGTAATGTTCTCTTTCTGGATCTGGCTGCTGGTTGCACAGGTCTATTCAATTTGGAAAGATTCCCCAAGATGCCTACTTAAGATCTAACACTCTTCTGCATGTATGTCTGTGATATAATATTTCATAAGTGCTGTTTTGACACAGTTTTGAAGGCCCAGCTAAAAACTCTCAATTCCCTCTCATGGGCAGTTTACTAAGCCCACACCCCAACCACCTCCCTTATGAGTTTCTAGCACTCGCGGGCTATACCACACTCACCCAAGTGCCAGAAGCCCCAGATAGCAAACATCTGGGAAGGCCCCTTTTCCCTATAGCCCCGGGAATTATTCAAAATACCCAATCACAAAAATCCTAGATAATTAACTGCCCTGCTTGCCATACATAAGCCACTTCCTACAATTCCATCTTGCTGGCACCGCTTCTTGGGGTGCCACTCCCTGTGTGACTGTAAGTAACCAGGAGCTCTGCCTTCATCTCTTCAAGGGTTTGTGTGTTACAGCCTGACATCCAAAAAGCCTATAATCATACCAAATGTCATATCATTAGAAAGCAGTGTTCTATATCAGTAAAAAGTTTATTTTTTAGAAATTATGCCTGTGTGTGTGTGTGTGTTTCTGCATAGCTACTCTCCCTCCTGGCAGATAGCTAGATGCTCAGGTCAAGAGAATAATCTCCAAAAAGCACAGGCATTTCTGCTGGTTGGCATCCAAGAGCATACAGCACAAGAAAACCTAAAATCAAGTAAACAGAGGCGCATGAGCAGCTTGAGTCTGTGTGTAAACAGGAAAGGGGTTAATCAGAAGGCTAAGAGTTGTGCCTTCATATAATTGTGTTTGAGGGGCCACAATTTAAAGTTATGCCCCATCATTTAATGTGAGAAATTAGAAAAAGAAATAATCTTTACTCCAAAGTGGCTTCTAAATCCTCTAATAATGGAAAATCCACTATCATGTAGATAGCACTACACGAGGAATAATTTCGCATTATAAATTGAGGAAATTGCATCAACTCAGTTTGGTTTTAATAGCCTCCATTTTTTTGTGTGTTTTTTCTGGTATCTTCCTAAGGCTGTTATCTTGGCAGCACAGTGCACCAATTCAGGGACCATTCAACCACATTGACTTTTATATTAAATTATAACAAGATTAATGTTCAGTTTCCCACACACAGAGCCATATATGGCACCTAAGCTCTATTATTGATTTTTTTTTTAAGTCAAATAAGCAGTCTTTACTCGAACTTATTTCTTCTTGAATATGAATTAAATGCCCCAGCTTTCATTGGGATATATCAACTTTGTCTCAATATTATAAAGTGAGCTTGTGGCAGGCAGCGACCCTGTCATTTTAATCTCTGTGCCACTGGGACATGGTTGATTAGCAAATCTGCTTTAATCAAGTCAACCTTGATTAAGATCTATCATCATAAATAATTGCAATGCCTAACTTCCAATGAAAATGCAGCAAAAATCACAGAACGTTCAGAAAAATTCAGTTCTTCGCTCATCAGACTTTACAGAGTGCTAACCTGTTGCTAAAAACTGAGCTAGATGATGAGTTCACAAAGAATAAGATACCAGTAAGGAGTTCTGGCCCTCAAAGAGTTCACAGGCCACAAGGGAAGAAGGGCGGGAGATCAGATGGTTCTTTGGTCGTGTAAGCCACACCCTTATAAGTACCGCTGTGGAGGCGGAGAGGAAAAGCTCAGTGCTGGGAGGGGTGGGGAGATTTTACCGACAAGATGATGCCACGGTGAGTCTTCAGGAGAATAAGGTTGATGGAAACCGGGAAACTATTCTAGGCACATGCAGTCAAGAAACTCTAGAAGGTTCTGTACTGCCAGTGTGCACACAGGAAGCTGGTGGAGGAGGAAGTTGGGAAGAGAGGCCATGGGTGAGCGTGAGAAGCACAGGAAGGAATTTCAGAAGGGTTTTGTGCTTTTAGAGGACCACCCTGACAGAGCTGTGAAGGCTAAGCGGGGAGGGAGCCGGCGAGGGAGTCCACCTAGAAGGCCGCGGGAATGTGTGTGGAAACCAAGGAGGAGCGTAAATCAGGAGTGGAGAGGAAAGGCCCGATTCAGCAGAATCTGAGAAGGTAAAACTCCACAGAAATTGGCCCTTGACTGGGTGTGGAGAATGAGGGAAACAGAGAAGACTCTGCTGGCCCTAAAGTTAACATGATTAAAATGGACGGATTCGAAAGGACTGGGGCAGGGGCTAGTCACGTCCTGAGCTGTCACTGCCAAGCTGACAGAAGCGAATGACCCCCCTCTTCCCTCCCTCTACCGTCATGGATGACTCCCAGCTTCTAGCTTGGTGATACCCTGAGACGGGATATGTGAGGATAACTAAGCATACAGGAGAAATGCAGGGCTTGGAGATTTATTTTTAATATATGCCTGTGAGACATCAAGGTAGAAACTTCAAGCAGTCAAAATACGGCCTTAATCTAAGAAAAGTGGTTGGACCTAGAAATAAATTTTAAAGTCATGTCTGCAAAGAGGCTGCTGAGAACATGGCAAGGGCGTTTTAATGAGGGGAAAAAAATATTGAAAAATCAAAGTCTACTAGTCACTTTAAGGAAAAGTCACAGTCTGGGGTGTCTTTTTTTGTAATGGGCAACATCCCTTAGAGTAAACAGTGGTGTTCACTGCTATGATTATGATTTTTAAGAAGAGGGCATGGTAACTTTTGAGCTCATCTGAGAAAGGATATAAAAATATTAAAAGGTTAAACCATAAGGGAAAAGTACCGTCCTCCAAAAAATGACAGCAATTCTCCATTGTCCAATAAACAAATGTCTGAACAGTCCCTCCCTTTCCCTGCATATATTAAATTACTATTCCAGTTTGGAGGATTAATTTACATTTAACTACTCTAGATTTAAAGTGTATTCAAGATTTACATGCTGAAATAGGTCCTGGCTTTATTATCAACATTTTTCCCCAAATTCTATGCCTAAAACTTCTTCTCAAATAAATATTAATTCCCAATCTCAGAACATAGACTTAACCTCTCTCCCTTTTGCTCCCAAAGCCTTTTATCTGTACTCTCTTCGGCTACTTGCCATATTCTACCTGGACTTAGAATTACTTTTGAATCTTCAACAAAGTTTAAGCTTCGTGAGAAGGAAACCATGTTTTTCCCCCCATTTTTATGCCTCTCATCCAGGGAAAGTCCCCACCATGCCTACAGTAAAATGCGGTGTGAGTTTAGAAAAACGGAGATCAACCCAGAAGCTAACTGGAGTGAAAGAGAATTAATGCTTAAGGTTATTTTTAGTTTTTAAAAATATTATCAGAACAAGAAATGTTTTTGTCTGCCCAGCAAATCCTCCTCCGGCTCTTTCTTTCTACTCCTTTTTAATATGACTGGCCCTTGGAACTCCTTTATCATTCTTCAAAGACATTTATTAAGCTTTTGGCTTCAGACTACACAGTGGCAACTGGCCTTGGAATGGAGAGAAGGAATAAAAAGGCAGCTAATGAGGAAACATGCGTTAATAACGGATACTCCTCTCCACCCGTCTCCAGCTCTCCAATTCCAGGTACGAAAATTCCTCATTTCTGATTTGGAGGCCAGGCCAAACCGATTCCCATCCCCTGACAGAGATGTTGCAATTAACCAATGGCCTCTTTAGGCACTTTCTACTTTACAAAAGTGTTTTCTCATTCATTTTCATTTATGTTCCATAATCATAAAAATGCTAAATAACCACAATCCTGCTTCTAAATGATAACCTTAGGGTAAGCCTGGGAATAAAATCTAAAGAGACTATGATTATTCTCACAACTAATTTCTAAAAATTAAACAGACAACTTGCATCACAATTGAGCAGCTGCCTCATATTCATCCCCCTATTAAACAAAGTTTACTCCTTAGTCCCTTTATTTTTCTGAGACGTGCTCAGAAAATAAAATTCCTAAGATGTGAACTCATCATCTGAAAGTTATCCAGTGCTGTACTAATTAGATTTGGAACTCTGTTTTAGTTAGCAAACCTTACCAAATTGAAAATGTATTAAATCTCAAACACTCTGGGACGACAAGCGTCAGGGAAAATCTGGAGACCATTTGTCATTCATGGTGCATATTGGCTCTTTGTACATTTTTGTCCTTCGAGGCTACTCTTCTTGGTTCCCAGAACAATGACAGTCCATACCATTTATTCCCAAAATTAGATGGAATTATTAAGAACTTTGGTTCCAGCGAGGGGTAAAAGATAGTATTCTTTTATTTAATTAAGAAAACCAGCCTTTGTTCCCTTCTGCTCTGAATACATTCTTGGGCTAGTCTGACATGGGAACCGTCTGCTCCATGACTTGGATCTTTTTGGTAGTCTTACAGCTAAGAGGAACAGGCATTCGTCTTAAGATTGCAAAATTTTCAGCTCATACAAGAAGAACAATTTTAGAATTCTCTTATCATCTTCTCCCTATCCCTGGTTAAAGCACAGTTTAAATCAATTTTCTTGCTATTATTTTTTTGGTTTTCATCTCTACAGAGTGATTCCATCTCTGTGTCCAATCTGAGATGTCAATGCTTTCTACCTTTCACTGGTACTATGCACACAAGGTAGATATCCTAACTAGGATACAATAGATGGATGTGACAGAAGGTTTAGGGCCCTCCATTTGGTCTTAGTTTTCATATAAAATGTATATAGATTCTCTCCAGCACATTTAGACTTTAGACAACTATAAAGTCTGGTTAAGGCCACCGAGAACATGGGGAAAAGCTCTACACTTGGGGACAAAGGGCCTTGGTTCATTTACCTGCTGTGGCACCTTGGAAATTAAATAGCTGCCATTAATTGAATGCCTCTGGCCTGCAGCAGACTGCAATATACTAAGCCTTTCTACATTTTAATTTTTAGATCTGCAAAATGGAAATCAAAAACACCACCTACCTCTCAGTGTTTGTTCTATAAAGCAAGCGAGGCGATTAGAGGTGAAAGTGCTATGCAGATGTTTTTTTATTTCTACTTCTTTGCAACCTCTTCCTCTACTAGCTCCTAAAGGGTGAGGGTTGCCCTCTCTCCTCAGTCTACAGGTCCTCCCTAGGGCATCTTCTCCCTTGCCATGGCTTCAACCATCGCCTATTGACTGGTGACCCCCAGATCTACACCTGCAGGGGGAGCCTCACATTCCCATCTTACCCATGTCCAGCGCCATCCAGATGCCACATAGGTCCCTGTAACTCAATATGTACAGTCTTTCCCTCTGTGTCTATGCTCCCTATGAGTTAAGGTGACCATCCATCTCCCATGTTGTCCAGGCAAAAATACTGTGTCTCCTTGGGCCCCCTTTACTCTCTCACACCTTCCCATAGGATCTCAGGTCAGATCCATTCTGCCTCCTACGTATTTCTCAAATCCATCCTCTCCTCTCTCTTCCACTTTCAGGCTGTCAAGTCCATCAGCATCCCTTCCTTTGTCTTCTGAAGGTCTTCCAGACTTCCACACATTGAGGAAATTCCCCTCTAATCCAAAATCCACATCAATCCAGCATCAGCTCTCTCTCCAAAACACAGTTTAGGTATTTCTTTTCTCTCTAGAGGGTGGACGTTTGGGGAAACCTGTGGAAAAGCTAACAAGAAGCAAACCAATTCATGGTGCAGAACTCTGAAAAGGCTTGGGAGTTGGAAGCACTAAGTACCACTGAAGACCAAGGTGCAACAGGGGGCTAAAACCTGAAGGATTAGCTTAAAGGATGCCTACGGAGGTAGACTCCCAGATCTCTTCCTAAGCAGCTGGTGAAGCTGACCTGGAAAGGGTCTGGAATGGAGAATGCTAGCTACATACTGCAAGGCACCTTACTCAATACAAGGGGTTAGATAAAATTAGAGAAAATTCTGCATCCAGAAAGGTGGAATCCTCATCACTTCCCTAACCTCAGCTCACAGAATGCCAGGCATCTACCGTCTTGCACCACCACCTCCCATTTCACCAGGCAGGAAATTGAAAGATTCCTCTCTGTAAAACCTGTCCAGTCCAAGATAAAAGGCCCACTGATATTGATGGGTTGCAATTCCTCAGTGGCGTGGCCAGTCCCTGCCCTGCCTGCCATCGAGTCAATAAGCCCCACCCATGCACACAGACAGTCCAGTCAACTTGCTAGTGCCTCACACTTGCATAGGAACAACTGCCAAGGATCAGGAGACATTGGAGGAAAGCCTCTGTCATGGATGTGGCTCAACCAGTTGGGCACCTGCCTACCACATGGGAGGTCCCGGGTTCTGGTCCTAGTGTCTCCCAAAAGACGACGAGCTGGACGCCACCCCCACCGCAATGAGCTGGACACCACCCCCACTGCACTGAGCAGATGCCACAAGCCAGCAGATGCCGCAGCCAGGGAGCGGATGTGGCTCAGGCCATTGGGTACTCGCCTCCTATATGGGAGGTCCCGGGTTCAGTTTCTGATGCCTCCTGGAAAAGGCGAGCAAACAATTAGCAGACAGACAAGAAAACCATTTGGGGGAGGAGGGCATAAATAAAGAAAAAATAAAGTAAACAAATAATTCTTTAAAATACATACATATATATAATTAAGAAACTGACAGAGTCAAAGGAAGCTAGTACCTCCTTCCTCCAAGAACAGAATGCTCCCTTTTAAAATTTAAGAACACAAAACAGCTCTTAGAAATTAAAAATATAATAGCAAAAAAAAGAATGAATAGAAGGATTGGAAGATAAAGCTGAGGACACCTCCCTGAAAGTAAAGCAAAAAGATAAAAGATGGAAAATTAGAGGGAAAAAAAAAAGAATAAGAATATGAAAGGACTAGTCCAAGAGGTCCATCTTCTATCAGAAATTCTGAGAAGATAAAATAGAGAGGAGGAAATCACCAATAATCTAACTACAAGAAATAATACAAGAAAGTTTCTCAGGATTGAAAGACATGAGTTTCCAAACTTAAAGGCCCCATCAAGTGTCAGAAACAATGAGTGACAAAAGCTCTGCACCATGGCAGTCACTGTGACATTTCATGACAGCAGAGGTTTTTAAAATACGTCCCAAACATTTCTATCAGGAAAAAAATAGTTCACACACACACAGACTCCAGACCTGTGCCCTAGTTGCCCATAGCAGTAACTTACTGCATAACACTCCCTTATCAGCGTTCCTCCCTTCCCTGACTTACCCGCCCATGCTTTCTAAACAAACCAGCTGTGCCTAAATCCTGTTCTCAGATCCCTACTCATTAAGCAAAGCTTTGGAGAAACTCAAATTAAGATAAAGAGGAATCAGCATTGCATCAGATTTCTTAAGAGTGACAATGAAAATGAAAAGACAGTGAATACATTTAAAATTCTGAGTGAAAAGCATTCTAAGAAGTCTAAGTCTATGCAACTAAAAATTAAATATGAGAGTATGATGAAGACATTTTCAGACATGCTGGGTCTCAAAAAAATAATTACCCTCTGTCTACCCATTCTCAGAAAACCACTGGAAGATTCGTTCTGCCAAAATGGAGTCAACCAAGAAATAAATAGGCCCAAGACCCTAGAAACATGGCTCTCACACAGAAGAGAAGCAAAAGGAATTCCCAGAATGATGGTGAAGAATCCAAGACAACATATGTGCTGCACATCTAGAGAGCAACCCAGGCAGACGGGAACCAGATCTGACGGCTCCACGAGGGAGGGTTTCAAGGAAATATATATAAAACTGAGAGGCCACCTGTTTACTTTGCTTAAGGCTGTGAAGCAACATACCAGAAGCGGATTGGCTTTTACAATGCGGATGTGTTAATGTAAAAGCTTAAGGTTCCAAGCCTGTGAAAATGTCCAAATCAAGGCTTCATCAGGCGGTGCTTTTCTCCCCGAGGACTGGCCTCTGGTGGTCCTGGATTCCTCTCCTGTGGCAGGGCACAATGGCGGCATCTGCTGATCTCTGCCTTCTCCTCTGGGCTCCACTGCTTTCAGCTTCTTGCTCTCAAGGCACTGTCTCTCCCAGGTTCCTCTCTGTCTCTGCAGCTTTTTACTTTATATGAAGCTTTTTAGTCCTCTGTTTATAATGGACCCCAGTAAGAGGATTAAGACCCATCCTGGGCCATGCAATCTAATCAAAGTCCCTGAACTGAAGTGATTTAATCAAAAGGTCCCACCTGTAATAGGTTTACCTGCGCAGGAATGGATTAGCCCTAAGGACACGATTTTCTGGGGTCCACAAAAGCTTCAAACTGCTACACTACCTCAGGAGTTTTGCCCTGTAGAGTTGGTAATGCAACAACATAAATAGCCCCACTCTCCAGCTGCTGCATCTCGAAACGGCCTACAGAAAGATGGTGTTCAATTTTGTGGTTGCTTTTAGAAAGAGCCTGATTTGGCCATTAACCCAGCGTAAGGGAACCCTTTGTGGAATCTTGCCCCGATGATCCAGAGTTTGAAATCTCACAGTTCAAGCTGTGCACATCTATCTGTCAATGGCTGTGTG
>JAQZBX010107341.1:0-10651 GCA_029593785.1 Cabassous unicinctus
GCTATAGTTTACGTATGTTCATGTATGAATGATAGACTTTAATAAATTGTTTTTAAAAAAATGTATATATATATAGTAGAAAGTAACAACCTATAGAAAGGATGGAAGAAAAAGTTGAGAACCCTTCCAGAAAATGGAATAAAAGGATAGGAGAATTCAGGAAAAAAAAGTAGAGAATTAATACAGAGGTCTCAGATCTTTGTTCCTTGAGGGAACAAAGAAAACGGAAGGAAGGAAATAATCAAAGAAATAATTCAAGAAACTATCTGACCTGAAGCTCTGGGTTCCCAAAGTGAAATGGTTCTCCAAGTGCCTGGAAAAAGATGCAAAGAAAAGGCACATCACCGTGAAATTTTGTAACACTGGGGCTAAAGAGAAGATCCTACAAACTTTGAGAGAGTAAAAAGCCACATACAAAGGATAAATATCAGGATGACTTTGGAATTCTCAACAATAACTATGGAAAGCTATTTTTCATAATCCTAATAAAACACTAAAGCTGACCTAAGGAGGCTGGAGGGAAGGGAGATGTGCACGTGGGGGCGCAGGTTGGAGGTATAAGAGAATAAAACCTTCGCACAATAGGAGGTGAAGAGATAAAAGAGAAAATCTAGAAAGAACCAGTGTAAATAGGTTAGTTAGAATTATGGAGGTAATACCAAAAGAAAGCTAGAAGTTGACAATGGTTGTGTTTAGGAAGCACGGGAGGGGGGGCAGAGAAAGGAACGTCTGGAAGATAAATCTCGGGGATCTTTCTGGGAAGGGGAAGTGGGCACACTGCCCTGCGGTGCAGAGAAAACCGCAGAACCACGTGTGTGTGTTTTACCCCAAGCATGCTGACCGCAGTAGATGGGGACACTCAGCCACAGAGTGATGGCGGACGTGACCACTCGCCAGCTCAGGTCACAGGCTCTGAGTCTGCCCCAGCCTCAGTTTCCACATCCGCAAGATGAGGCTCGTCCTTGCCCCTCGGGCCAGTCCCACAAGTTTGTTGTTTGGAGCGCACGGGATGACAGTGCTCAGGAGCGAGCACCGTTACTGACACGTGCGACTGGGTTTTCTCGGACCTCACACCTCGGGAAGGGGCTGTCTCGGAGCGGAAGGAGCCCGCTGTTGCTACCCCCAGCACATGCTCACTACGCGCCCTGCAGCCTCTCCCGTTCCCATGTTCCCATGCGAGTTCCCGCCCTCCACGAAGGCAGGACAGAGTCAGGCCGTCTTCGAGAGAAAAGGAAGTTCTGCAAGGAAAGCTGCCGAGCCGCCTGGTGCGATTCCAAAGGCCAGTTCTCGCTGGGCCGAGCTCCTCTGTTCAAAACCAGTGCACGCTCTTCAGATGGGATTTCTCCTGGTGATGAACGAAATGTGCATCTTTGATTTGAAATTCCTGCTCAAACATCCACAATGCATGCCTAGAGATTGAGCTGTTTTCTTTTCATATTTGCAAATGACTGCAAAATGTCAGCAATAATCTCAGATACTGCAGTGGGTCATTTTACCTCCCATGCCTTCCACACACAGAAGAGCAGGCGGCAGACATGGGATCGGAAGAAATCGAGGGCGGTTCTCTCTAAAGGCTCTACCGTGACTCTGAGCAATGAACGTACCCTTTACTATGAAGAGGTAGGCAGAAAATCCTGGAAGTCACATGAACATGATTCAGAATACTCATGAAGAACCACGGCACTCTGTTTACAGGCTGTTATTGCTCATAAATAACTTAGAAATGGATGTGCACATCAATTGAGGGCGTTAAGGAGGGAAGAAAGAAATCGGTTCTTTGCCCACTGCCAAATGGGTCCTTTTGTTCCAGACCAAATGCATGTGCACAAAGTTCCGCTCACACTTTTACAGAATGTATTGCATTAGGAATGGGCTCTCCTTGCACATGCAGGATGTAAACACAGATTTTGAAAAGGAGCAGGCATTACTCATTTTCATGCAAAAACTAATGGCCCCTTCTTACAAAAATGGAAACAAATATATATTCTGCAAATGAAACAGGAAGTTAATGCATTTCTGTTCAAATGTAAATCTCAGAAAACGCTGCTGGGGTTTGACTTTAAAAATCTATGGAAATCGTGGCGTGGCCAAGCACAAGTCACCGGATCTGCCAGCCTGCCTTGCCTTCTCATCTTGGGGTGAAAGTGCTAAGAACTCCGACTTACTTGGGCGTGTGAAACTCAGATCAGAACTTCCCTGACTGCCCGGACAGACGAGGCTGTGGGAGCTCCAGGGCTCTCTGCTGCCGACCACGCTGCGGGTGCAGGCATCTGCCGCAGCGTTTGCGCTTCTTGGTGCCGAGCTCGTTGCCGTCCGTGTCCTCGGGAGGGTCCCATACGCCCTCCGGTGATGAGGCCTTCTGAGTGGAGGGCCCCACGTGAGCCCCACAGCACCCCCAGGCCTCCGCAGACGTCCTCCTAGAGAGGCTCGGACGGCCCAGGGCACCGAGCCAGGCTGCTGGGCCCTCCCGAGGGGCCGGACGTCGTGCCCACTGGCTTCCTCCCCGCTCCAGAGGGGCCCGGCCAGCTGGTGTGTGTAGGTGGACGGGGGAGGCTTGGGGGCCTCAAATTTTATTCCAGCATTACCCACCACGGTGGACCTCAGGGCTTTGAATGGATTCACTCCATCTGCATGTAGCCAAAACGATCTCCGAGAGAAGCTTTCAGAGGGGCTTGTTTTCCTCACCGAACGGAAACCGCTGAGCAGGATTCGGCCAAGCACCAGCGAGCCTCGAGGGAAGCCCGCAGCGTTCTGATGTCTCAAGAGCACGTGGAGCATGGAGGAGGGCGTCCACCGGGAGCCAGCCCGCCCGGCATGACCCTGAGCCCCCCTGGCTCAGCTCTTCCTCTGAAACGGGCCTAGGTAGTGTCATGAGAGGGACGGGGCGTGTACTGCAGCACTCGGCGCAGAGTGGGTTCTCGGTGGTGCTGGCCATTCCGGAGAAAAGTAACTTCCCATTCCCACAGCGTTCCCCCCTCCCCCCGCTTTGTGATGGTGGTGGTCCTTTGCAAAGGAGGAAGCCGATCGCCTCCATGGCAACAGAGGAGCCTTTTCCTCAGCTGCTGGCAGGGCCCCTGAGAGCTGGCGGGCTGATGCAGGAGGCAGGCAGCCGGGTCGGCGGGAGGAGGGTCTGCTTCACCCACACTGCAGACCGCGGGCTTTGCCAGGCAGCACAGGCGCGGCGTCCCAGAGCGCCCAGATTTCTCTTACGGCTGTCATTTTGCCCAACAAAGAAAGCTGTCATCGCTTTAAAGGCCCCACGCCTCGTTCTTGCAAATGGCTCTAAAGCTGTTGTGACCTGGTACGTAAACCTTTTAGGCAGTTTCGTCTCCCCTAGAGGTGAGAAAACACTGGGCCCTTGAATGTGCGGAAGCTCAGGCATTATCTGGCAAAACATTTGTAGGCTCTGGCCAGGGCTGCTTCCCATCCTGCGGGGGCTGGCGAACGTTTTAAGTGTGTGCATTTTATTCTTGTTCTTGAGATTTTTAAGAAAAGTGAATTATCAATAACTGGCTTAAGTTTTAAAATAAAAACCACTTGATACTCTTATAAAAAAGAGAGATGGGGATTCTGCTGGCTGGACCCAACTCCCCAGGCCGCTCCCAGCCCTCACCCTTGGGGCCACTCAGGAGCACGCGCTCCCGTGGAAATTCTGGCCGGGAATGACTCGCACCCGTGTCCAGAGCTGAGCCAGACCCTTTAGAAGCGACCTTCTAGTGCTCTGGCCGCTGGAATGAAGGTTTTGTTGAGGGGAGCTCATCGCATGGGCTCAGAACCCCCGGCAGACCTGTTTCGGCACCTCTGTCGCATGCTAATTTGACCTCATCCTCGGGGTTTCGCTCTCTGCAGTGAGATCTCAGGACGTGGGACACACGGAGAGCGCCAGCCGAGAGGCCCTGAGAACTGGCCACCCCACCTGCGACCCAGGTGGCTCTGCGGCCACGCTCAGGCCACTCCCCTTCTCTCACCTGTGGCACCGAGAGAGCCCGAGTCCGACCTCTGGAGCTGGATCTCTCTGCCACGTGGGGAATACCCACACACGGAATGGCCGGAGAAAACCCACGGAGGCCTTTGGAGGGATGGCGGTCATGACCATGGCACAAGGCTTGTGGTTGGGTGTGTCGGGACTGGGGAGGGTAGGGTAACATAAGAGAAAGGTGTGCGTACGTGAGTGTATGGGAGAGTCAGTATGTCGTGTACGGGTGAGAGAGAAAAGGGTGTGATTGTGAGGAAGAGTTCGGGGGAGAAGAGGGAGAGCGAGACAGTGGGGGGTAGAGGGGAAGGAAAGGGAGTCGGAGGAAGGCGGAAGGCGAGAGGAAGGAGGGAATGAGGGACGGTGGCACATGTGCGCGAGTATGTCTGAGAGGGGGGAGAGGAAGAGGGACGAGGTGGAGGGAGCCGGGGGTGCTGGTGTGTGCGAGAGCGAGCGGGCGATGACCCCGGGAGCGCAGCCTGCAGCCAGGGGCTGAAGCAGCACAGGGGCCTCTGCCCACACGTCTCCAGGTCTCCCCAAGCACAGCCACGGGCGTCGGGGATGCTCTCCCCTGACGGCTCTCAGGCAAGGCTGGGCTCTCTGGGGCTGAAGGCGGGGGCCTCTGGCCGGGGCCTGACCCCTTGGCTCTGGGTAGCTGAGTGGGTGTGTGAGGGCAGATGAGACCCTCCCGTGGCCCCCAGGGCAGCGCGACCTTGAGGCAGAAGCTGGAAGCCGACCCACCCTCTCTGCCCAGGCGGTGAGGATGTGTCTGCTTGCGGTGCCAGGCCTGACGGCGTCTTCCCGGGAGGGCTGGAAGGACGGGGAGCGCCCCCGTGACGGCCACTAAGAGCCGTCTGGGAAGCTGGAAAAGGAGGCTGTACAGAGAACCTCTGTCCATCCCCCCTTTTGGTGAAAGGATGCCCCAGATGCCCTGGCTGTTCGGTGGGGCTGAGCCCGCTCTCAGCCCAAGAGCGGGTCTTACTGTGAGCAGGTCGCCTCCCCTCTCTCGGCCATGCCTTGGGCCTGTGCTCAGACCTGCGGAGGGGGCGGCTTCTGACCAGGCTAGAGCCTGGTCCCATCTTGCTGCTGAGAGAGGTTCCAGGCTGCAGTCCCTCAGCAGAAAGCAGCGAAGAGAAACAATCCTGACGGCGCAGCCCGGGCTCTGAACGCAGCTGAACCCAGGGCCGGCCACCCTCGCAATCCCTGGTTACGTGAGCTAAGCCACTCTCTTTTCTGGAGGCTGGTAACCCTGCGGTGGGTGTCCACAGAGCCCTGGCGCAGCAGGTGCACAGGACTCCCAAACACCTGCCGAGCAGCCCCGGTGTGCTGGGCGCGCCGTGGCAGTGCCAGGGAGTGAGGCGATGATGCAAAGGCTCTTGTCCCCAGGGCCTCCCCGTCATCAGGGAAGGCAGATGTCTGAACAGGGAACCAAATTCCCAGCCGCAGAAGGCTCCGTGCTGCAGAGGAAGGTGGAAAGCGTCGATCGGGGGCCGAGTGGGATGAGGAGCTGGGTGGCGGCTTCGGCTTCAGACACAGACGACACCCAGCTCCACCTCCCTAAGCCCCCACGTCCTCACCTGCAAAAGGGAACCACGAGAGCCTGACCTCCTGACCTCCTGGGGCAGGTGTAAGGAGCAACGGTTTGACCAGCCGTTCAGGAAACACGAAGGCGCCTCCAGGCGCCACAAGTCGTGTCAGGGGGAGGGAGCGTGCAGTCCCGGGGTGAGGCTCGTCCAATGGACACAAGCCTGATGACAGCCACACGCGATGGGGCAGTGAGTGGGGAGCATTTCAGGCGAGGAGAGGAAATGGGGGTGCAGGGAGGACCGAGAGTGACGGCAGGCACAGGTGGGCTGCCTCCAGGCAATCAGGCGGCGTCTTCACAGGGTTCGTGCTCAGCCGCAATGTGCTCACGGCTGACTTGCGCCAACTGACAAGCCCGGGGCACCCTCCTCCTCCATCTGAGACAGGGATGGGCTGCAGGGTGAAGTGCGCTGCTGCTCCAGGGCCGGAGCGGTCTCCTGGCAGGGCCGCGGCCGCGGGCTGGACCTCCGCTCCACGGGCTTCTGGGAGGAGGCCTCGGTGACGACAAAGCCGTGTGCACCAAGGCAGCCAGCCCTCCGGGAAGAGGGAGCCATCAGCTGACTCAAGTGCCTGGGAGAGCTGCCTGTAGTCCCAGCAGTGGTGGCCCTGGCCCCAGGTGGGCAGGTGACGGCTGCAGAGCCCGATGGACTGGGCTCTCCATCCAGGCGTGGGGCGGGTCCCTAACCTCTCTGTAAAGCGGGGATAATACCACACTTGCTGGGTTTTGAGGATCTGGCGAGTTAATTGACACAGCGCGCCTGGCACCCAGGAGATGCACCATGACTTCCAGGTCCCCTCTCTTTCCCTTCACGGGTTGCTGGATGACCATCCTCAGCCACACGCGAGGAGAGGGAGGCAAGAGAGCTCCAGCTCTGCCGAGAGCACCCCAGGGCAGAGTGCAGGTGCTTTGCGAACGCCCCTCTGTCGGCTTAAGGATGTGCCTCGTGAAAATAGCATTCACCCGGAAGAGGGATGGGTGCGGGCCCGTTGCCAACGGTATGGGGTGAATGCCCTTCCCAGCCCTTCCTGGCAGCTGGTTGTGACCGAGGGAAAAGGGAGAGAGAGCCCAGGAGGGGGCTTGGGGTGCAGACCATGAACAAGCAGCGATGCCCAGGCCGGGTCTCTGCAGGGAGGTGGTGGCAGTTTCAAAGCCTCCTTGGGAAGGAGAACGGAGGCCCCAGCGCCTCCCCCTGTGCAGCCATGTGGTGAGCGGCCCCGTGGAGTGGGCCCCAAAGCCTTCTGTGCAGGCTGGCAGGTCAGGAAAGGGTTAATGAACACCGGCGGCTCGAAACACACTCCGGGAAGAGCGTCCCTTCCAGTACCTGGCACCATGACTGGGATGGGAGTGGAAGGTGAAGGCTTCTACTGGGCAACCTTCCTGTGAAAAGCTTCCTTCCGGGGGATTTGGGGAAGACGACGGGGCAGGGGAGACAGAGCCTCTGTCTTGCTTGAGTCCCCCCACCCTCGCCCTGCAGCTCAGACAAGAATCCTGCCGTTGGATTTGAAGATCAAGGGCGCTGTTAGGAGTGAGAATTAGAAGTGACAAGCCAGATGGCCCACGCCGTGATGAGAATACCCATTAAACTCATTCTCGTCTATTATTTCAGATAAAACACGAGTGGACTAAAAGCACACACTGAGCAATTGTCTGCTAGGATTTGTGCCTAGCGATTAACTCAGAAAACAAGGGGAGGGGCAGCGGTCCTTGACGTGTCCCAGGGCAGCTACGATTCCTGTTGCGCAGGAACGCCACGTCCTTTCATTTAAAGGAAGAGCCTGAGTGGAACGAGCGGCTCTGCTGGGATGAAGCCTCTGAACCAGGGAGCCCAGGTGTGGGGCGCCCAGGAGACCAGGGCAATGGGGCTCAGGCTCCAGAGTCTCAAGCAGGTGGAGGGCACGGCGGGCGCCTCCCGGCTCGGCGCTCGATGCTCGGGGCCTGCTTCCCACCAGCCTCCGCGTGGTGGGGCCTCTGTGCTATGAAGGACGAAGGACGGCCTCCCCCAGAGCCCTTACTCTCCTCACAGCACCCTAACGGCTCCACCCCGAGAAGCCACGAGTCTTCTCTGCTCCCTCCAGAGCCCCCGGGCGCCCCCGTACGCGTGAAGGCCACGTAGGGCTCCGCAGGCCCGCGGCGCCAGCTCAGCATGGCGCGGCCGCCCTATTCACACGGACACACACACCAAGTACACGTGGACACTGGACTGCGGAGAGAGGCCCCGGCACACGAGACGCACAACACGCCGCCTCCTGGAAGACCTTTCAGAAACGGCCCCAGGCGGAGACACGCCTAAGCCAGCAGGTTTTCATGGATAACGAGTTAAAGGAACCCAGAGGGCGGCTGAGCTAGGCTGTCCCTTGCCGACACCAGACCCCTCCCCCGCGAGGCTACGGGTTGACGAAGACAGGAAACTGCCCTCAGCAGAACCGGCCACAGAAGGACCCGCTGGGCCAGGATGAGGCTCCCCCAAGGCCTCCAGCCTCCCGCCCCACCAGGGGCTCACCCTCATCATAGGCCACGGCAAACTCCCGCTGCCCCTTCCCTGCCAGGCTTCCCCAGACGTCGTGGGCAGACCCTGCTCTCCAAACCAAGGGCACCTGCTGCCTGAGCACAATCACGCCCTCCATGGGTACACCCCCAGGCACCTGTCCAGGTGTCTGAGCAATGGGCCTCACCTGGGAGGTCCAGGAAGGTCAGGGGCTCTGCCCAAGGTCGCGGAGCTTGGCAACGAGGAAAACTGACGAGAAACACAACTATGTTGATTTTTCTTGATGAAATTCTGAACGTCACAAGTAGCCGTGGAGTGCTTTTCAGCACACGGCAGGCGCGGATGAGCAGGAACGCTTAGGGGAAACTTCCCCAGGGTCAAACCACAGGGATGCAGAGAAGCACGTCTGTGCGACTATTACTAAAAGGGCATACGGCGGACGAGCGACCTTCCTTGACCTTTTCCCACTGAGTTGAAGTCACGGGCCCTCGCGTGTCTACACACACCTTGGCCTGACAATCCTGTACATAAGTGTAGAGGAGAAGAAAACAGAAATCTACAGAAAGTGGTTCTGAAGGAAGCAAATGCAATTCTGCATCAACAACCTGTTGCCAAGGCCGCTGCAGGACAAGCCAGCAACAGCTACACGGACAGAACCTCCCTTAGAAATGACGCACAAAGCTTTATAACGGTGATTACACCCCTGAAAACTGCAGGAAAGCTGGCAGGGAGCTCCCATGTCTGCTTTTTGTTTTTGTTTGTCTTCAGCTCCTGTTTGAGTTGATTTTTTTTGAGCCCCAGACATACAGGCAGACACGTGGCGTGTGCCTGTGACCTCGGATAGAGAGCAGGCCCCTGCTCAGGCGCAGAGGGCAGCTCCCAGGCCTCAGGCCCCGGCTGGAGACCAGCCAGGCTCCAGGGCGGCTTTGCTCGCTGGGCGTGAAAGAGCAGGACGTCACAGCACCCTCTCAGCACCGAGTTCTTCAGCCACAGAACTGGAATATGGGGCCCACATACTACCTGGATGGCTGAGAGGCTAAAACCACAGACAGCAAGCAAAGGTGCTGGCTGAATGTAAGGGCTAAGCATGGCTGTGTACTTCTGAGCGACCTGGGAAGTTCAGCTTTGGATTCAGGCAGGGAGGTTTGTCCACACAGTGCGCCACAGCCCTCCACACGGGGCCCTCCCAGCGTGGGGCGATGCCAGCACCCATTCGGGGACTGAGCCGAGACCACAGCGCCGCTCCTGAGCCTCCCTCCTGACTGTCCACATGCAACCGCCACCGAGGTCTGCACCCACATGGTCTAGCTCTGCACCCTCCACCCCCAGTCTAGCTCTGCACCCCCACGGTCTAGCTCTGCACCCTCCATCCTCACGGTCTAGCTCTGCACCCTCCAGCCCCATGGTCTAGCTCTGCACCCTCCATCCCCAGGCACCATCCCTTTGTGTGGTTGGCTGCGGCAGCCTCCTTACCGCCTTCCTGGCTCCAGGTGCGCCATTCTCTGCAAGTTTTAAAATGTGAACCTGAGCACGTCACGCCTCTGCCTAAAATAGCCGACGGCCGTCCTCTGCTCTCAGAACATAACTCCTTCCAGGGCTGAGGTGCCCATGGGGCAGGGCTCTGGCCCCCAGCACCGGCCCAGCCTCTGCTGCAAAACGGGCTCCAGCCAGCGGGGCGCTCCATCCCCGTGGCCACCGCAGGACCTCTGTGCTGCCTCCAGGGGCCATCCCAGCACCGGCGCCAACGCCCTGCGGGCAAAGCTGGCACGTTCCTGTCTCCCGCCCTAGAGCCTGCGAAGCGAAGGGCAGGCGTCTCATCTCGTCCAGGGCTGTGTCTCCAGCTCCTGCTGAATGAAGAACGAATGCGTGATGAGCAGTTCCTAGCCTGAGGTCACCGGGCCCTCTCAGCCCTGCTGCTCAGTGGCATCCACTCACGTTTTCCAGCCTGTGCTCTTCCGTCCTGCTCCAGATGCTGGGCCAGTTCCGACTAGAACAAGCACTGCTGTTTTTCACAGTCCCAGCCACATGCGGCCCGGGCTCGAGTGGACTGAGTGGTCCCGGCGCCTGCCCTTGGCCCTCCGCCCACACCGGCCGGCGCCAAACGCCCCCAGGAGCCCACGGCCTTCCCGCAGCCTGGTCACCCCAGGCCCGGGCCCGCCCGGCTCTCCGCGCAGGGCCTGAGGCGGCGCAGCGCTCCCGGCTGCCTCTCAGAGCCCAGGGCGCCCTGCCTGCCCCGCCACAGGCCCCGGAGGCGCCCCGCACGCCAGCCGGCCACGGGCAGCACGACGCCGCCCCCGCGCAGCCTCCAGCTGAACGTTCCCGGGGACGCCAGGAAGCCCCGCGGCCCGCGGCGGCCTGCCCACGGCTCGGGACAGCGCAGGGTCCAGCGGTGCCGGCGCGGCGGGGAAACGCACGCCCCACGGGAACGGGCGCTTTAACGCCTACCGCACGCCACTGACCGCGCGCCAGCCCGCTCCCCTTGCCTCTTCTTGTCTTTCTGAATGTAATTTTTTGATAAAGAAGTTGTAGGTTTACAGAAACCATCACGAAGAACGGACAGAGTTGCCATATGCCCCCACCCGACACGCAGCACACAAACACCGCCTTC
>JAQZBX010107342.1:0-10664 GCA_029593785.1 Cabassous unicinctus
GGGGTTGTTCTCACCCTTTAATTCTTCTGTGAGCTGAGCTACGGCGCCATCACGGGTCACACAAATTGATAAGGTATTTGATAGGACATTAAAAATAGCATATAGGAAAAAACTCTGGAAATAAACTTTCAATGTAGTGAAACTCATAGGCTAGATAACTAACCCAGCAGACATTAACTGAAATGCCAACTCCAAAACTAAGGGTCCCTCAGTTCCTAGTTCCATCTTGACCTCACCCATTACAGAATGATTTAACATATATAAGTTATACACTGAAAATAAAGTCCACAAGGGAGACAGAGCTTCAACATGAGTTTGACAAGAAAATACTTAGAGGGATCAAAGTCCATGACTTAACATGTCTGTGGTTCATACTGCCAACATGTGGTATGTGTGTGTATGTTAAGTAGGGGAAGTGGAAGGTGTGATCAAAAGGACACTCTTTGTACATGATTGAGGATGATTATCCTGATCTAGAAATATATAAAATTTCAGAGCTGAAAACCCTTTAGTGAACATCTAGGTCAAAATCTTTGTTCTACAGATAAAGAAAATGAATAAAGAGAGGGTATGAATTAGGTCTCAAGCCCAGGCCTCTGACTGCTAGTATGTATCTCTCTGCAAGATGGGGACTTCTAGAGAGCATCCTACTCAATAGGACAGTACTCAACTGATTTGTCCTTTTAATCACATAAGCTGTAATAATGATATATTTATGACTTTTTAACATCTTGTAACACTAAAGCCCCACTATCCATATAGTTATTTGCTGTGTTCCTGAAAATTAAATGCCCTGTCTTATTTTTGTCATCTAGCATGTGGTAGCACTGAGGGACAGTGGCTAATTGATTTGTCTAAATTCATAGAACTTATTGTAAACCCCAGTAATCTACCCTTATTCTGTGGACTACTTAAAGATTAGAGTAAGAATTAACTCATTTTTACTGCTCCCTGAATATACCTTGTGTTTTCTTCACACTATACCTTGACCCATGCTGTTGCTTTGCCTACTACATCCTCTCACCAGCCTAGCCATCACCCTCATGGTCTATCCAAATTCTGTCTTTCATGGCATATATCAAATATCACCTCCTTTATGAAGCCTTCTCTAATGTTAAGCTCTCAAACAAAATGATCTTTTTCTTCTTTGGAGCTCAAGAGTCCTCAGTTGATACTGCCTTGAGGTACATGTCATATTTTCCCTTTTATGATCATCATTTGTTGTGGCAAACACTGTTAATTGCTTACTCAACAACCATTGTCCTACTTTCTTGCTAGAAGAAACCTTGATTGGAGGAGCAATGTGCCCAGCCTTAGGCAATGAATGATAATTTATTTAAGCCCAAACTGATTATTCCACTTTCCTTTGCCATACACTCTCTATCTCAGCCTCCCTTGAAGTTAGGAGTGGCCATATGAAAATGTTCTTGCCAATGACAGTGTCAAAGACTATGAAGAATAAGAGATTTTACCTACTTGCAAGCTAACAAATTAGCCTGCCACAGTGTTATGGATGCTGACAGAAGACATGAGACTCCTGAGTCAGACGCAAAGAACTTTATCATTCATAGAACTAGCAGTGATGAGAGTATCAACATTTTGTTGAGTTGGCTCCCCAAGCCCCAATTCACACAGGATGATGCATAAAGGGCCAAGTGACACCTACATATGCAGTAGGTTGTATTCCAGAAAAGAAGCCCTGAGTTTAGGAAACCTAAATCTTTTATAGCAGGCTGTAAGTTTATCTGGCTTATACCCTAGAGGATGGCATTATCTCCACTTTTCAAGGATGTAAACAGACCTGCCCTTTGTTCCAGAGGGAGACACTATCTCTGTCTTCCAAGGTTGTTTACTATACAAACATCCTTGAAAAAATAGTTCCAAACCAAGGCAGTCAGTGCCTCTGCTCACAAGAAATGCAAAAATGTGAGCGACCATTGAAGAAATGTTTCCCATCACAGACATAAGTAGAATTCTGCTGTAGAGGCTTATATGAAGACTTTTCTCCATAGTAAAAAGAAAGAGCTGTAAAAAATAGAGTCCCTTCCCTTTCTTCCTACTTAGAAGAGTTGTATTTGAGGACATAAGGCTTAATACCTCAGCAGGAACCTTGAAACTATAAGAAGAGGCCAAAAGAATCCCAGTAATGTCTACCACTGCCCAGGTATCATACAGCTGCTAAAACACCCCTGAAATCACCTATCTGCAAACCTGCTGTTAAGTTAAAATATAGTGGCCTTATGGCTTTAGCCACTGTCAGTAGAGTTTTTTGGTACTTTTGGGCAACCTGAAATACTTTCATAAGTCTTAATTAATCATTCACTAATAACCTCCCTGAAAATAAGGAATGTGTCAAATGTCATAGTTAGGACATATATGGATTTGAATTCTTAGTCTACTGTTGACTTGCTGTTTTAGGTAAGTTACCTAACCCCTCTATGTTCCAGTTTTCATGTCTGAAAAAAAATGGGTAAAATAATAAAATAACTTAAAGAGTTTTTGTGAAAATTAAAGGAAATAATGAATGCCAAGTGTTTATACTATTGCCCAGCACATAGTAGTCACTAAATAAAATATACCTATTTGTATTTTTCTCTTCCTCCAGTATAGGGCCAGGACAGAGTCATGTACAGAGTTGGAAGACTCTGAAAAATGAGATATGTAGGGTCACACATACTGGGATTTAAATATAATTACTTCCCAACTATCTAGGTCAAAGTTAAATAGGAAGAACATGGATAAATAAAGCCCTTAGATAATCTACCAAATTCATTTTTGTCAATATATTCAATCCCCACCACAACCCCTAAATATCTTTTGAATAAAACTTTTTCACAATTACAACCATAGTGCATGTTCAGTGTAGAAATTTTGAAAAAAGTAAAAACCTGAAATAATCACTCATAGTACTACCATCTGTGTGTTAAGATCATGTGTCAACTTGGCTAAGGTATGGTGTCCAGTTGTTTGGTCAAGCAAGCACTGGCCTGATTGTTACTGTGAAGATATTTCATGGATTTAAATAATGAGTAAGCTGATCACATTTATGGCTGATTACATCTACAATCAACAAAGGATTTTGCCTTCAGCAATGTCTCATCCAATCAGTTTAAGGCCTTAAAGCAGGGGTACTTAACCTTTTTTCTAATTATTATTATTTTATTTTTTATTTTTATTTTTTAAAAGATACTTAGATTACATAAATGTTACACAAAAAATATAGGGATTCCCATATGCCCCACCTCCCACAACCTCCCACATAAACATCCTTCATTAGTGTGGCACATCATCTGCAATTGATAAACACATCCTGGGGCTTTGCCACTAAGCATGGACCATAGTTCACATTGTAGACCACTCTCTCCCACACAGTTCTGCATGTTATATGATGATATAAAATGGCCTATATCTGTCATTGCAATGTCACTCAGGACAATTCCCAAGTCCTGAAAAAGCCCCTATATTACAACCTTTTTTCCCTCTCCATGCCCCAGAGCCTCCAGTGGCCACTGGCTCCACATTAATGTTGTAATTACTTCCATTGCTTGAATCACAATATGTCTATAATAGAATACCAGTAAGTACACTCTAGTCCAACCTTTTTGTTCCATGGACCCCTTTGCCAGTCAGGTGAAAACCATGGACCCCTTACTAAGTCCACACTATACTGTTTATTATTTAATAAACATATCACACCTGCACCAAGACGTCCCCACAAGAATGTTTTCTTGAATTACAATTCAAGCTCACAGACCCCTTGTTAAGAACCCCTGCCTTAAAAGGAGAATGTATGATTTCAGCAAGCAGAAAGAAGAATTTCTATCTCTTCTTCAACCAGTCATGTTCTCCTGGAGAATTCATCAAAACCTTCATCAGAGTTCCAAGCTTATGGCCTGCCCAACAGATTTCAGACTTGCCAATCTCCATGGTCTCATGAGTTAATTTCGTTAATAAATCTCATCTTATGTACGTATCACACACACACACACACACACACACACACTCACACACACACAAACACACCCTATCTGTTCTGTTTATTTGGAGAATCCTGAATAATACATTATCCAAACCCAACCATTGTTACCATTCAGTTATATTTCCTTCCAGCTTTTTTATTATTTATTTATTTATATACATATTTTTTACAAATAGTTGGGTTCACTCTCTACAAGGGCTTGTGCTCTTATTTCTTCATTTAATATTATAGGTATTTTCTCATGTTATTAAAGGTCCTTGTAAACATTTTTAATCACTGCCTGATAGCACATCATGCTATAATGTACTTAAACATATTCCTACACTCTCATATGGTTTGGTAGTATCCAAAATTTTGGTAAAATAAATAAACCCAATGAGCATATCTATGCCTAAAATTTTACATATTTAAGATTACTCCCTAAGAATAGATTTCTAGAAGCTAAATTATTGCATCAGAAGATGTAAAGACGGCTAAATTGTTTTCCAAGGGCTGTGCCAATTTATAGTCTTACCACCAACATATGAGTGCACCTATTTCATTATATCTTCTTCAGACCTAAGCATTTTTATTTTCCCTCCTTTACTATTTTAATGGGAGAAAAATCTTAATGTTCTAATTTGCATTTCTTTTATTACCAATGAAACTAAGCATTTTTTCCATGTATCTCCACTGAACTTTTTGATCAGAGATGCTGCCATGTTACAGATCTCACTGATTCACACTTCCCTTATTCCTACACTGGAAGCAATGCCCAGAAGAAAGGAGGAGGCAAAAAGAAAGACCTAGAAAAGCCACAGAAGTCCAATATAGTGCCTAAATGATTTGACTGGATTGAACAAATAGTCGGCTAGAAGTTCTCCTTCCCATGGTGTTTACTGCATCCAGATTTGTCCCCCACAAACATTCCAGTTACTGACTGAGCTGGAAGGAAATGAGGCACTTTCCTATTGCTTCTGAGTTTCATAAATATAATCCATAAGTAGCTTATTAAAGGACACCAAGCAAGAAATGCCTGCTTTGGAAACCTCAGCTTAGATGATCTTGCTTAATAGGCACTTAAATCAGTCATCATGCCTCCTTTTAACTTTCCTTACCACTAAGAGGCCTCTTGATTTACAAGGAGTGTGCAATATACTGTCCTTTTGCATCAAGACCTGACATGTTTCTCACACCCACTTCTCACCCCACCTCCCTCACACCCATACAGTTGTCAGTGGTGTATCCTAAAGTATGATTTAGACTGACCTTCCAGGTTCACCACTTTGTCAGGAGAGTTTTCAGGGAGAGAAATGTACACAACTTCTCTCTCCATGAGTGCTTCCCTCCAGAGAAGACCTACCTGAGAAAGGGACCAGGACAACCACTGAATTCAACTTCCACAGCATAAGAACAACTTGCAGTTCTCTCAAAAGCTTTAGATGCCTACAAGCCAGGTTTGTCACAGTGCTTATCCACCCAGGCCCAGGTACAGGACTTTTCCTGAATGAAGGAGATGACTGACCTGAAATATCTCTGCATTTGTGGGTGTTTGATTTCTGAGAATCAGCTTGAGGAAACACTTGAAGCTATTTGATGTATGATGCAGAAATTCACTTCTACTTGATCCAGATTCCTCTTGCACAGCTTCCAAAGTTTAATTGGATTCAAGAACCAGCTAGCATCATCTTCTGAAGTAAGGCCACTGTTGTGTTAGCCAGGCAACACAATAGATCAATATGACAGGAGAAGCCACCGAAGGTGTTTTAAGATTCAAGCCCATTTGCACTTGCCCAGTTTGACATAAAATCAGCACAAGCTTGCAACTATTTTAAAACGTAATGGGCATTCTGTTACACAGGTCACTGAAATCAAGAATGTGAGGCTTGTAATGGAGGTATCAACCCACACCCATTTTCAGGAATAAATCTCAATAATAGATGCTTGCTCTGAGGCTGAATGTACCATTATCATAATGTCTTGGTCTGACTATCATGTCCCAGCCCACTCCTACTCTCAGCAACCCTCAGATTCACTGATGATGTGTCAGACAAGTCAAAGCCAGGAAATTATGGACTTACCCTCCAGGGATCCTGTTGCCTTTTGACTCAAAGAGATGTTAGTTCCATTCAGAAATCACTTTTTCATCTTCAGTTGACAAACTAACTGCCTTTCGTCTTTATAGTAAAATCACCATTTTCTGTCGTGGTGAGGGTAGAGAGACCGGATGGGGTGCCAGTACCATGTCACAGATTTTATTTTGTATTGGCTTAACACACACACTTAGCGCCAGAGGTCAGTGCCTGGCATTTGCTTAACTTGCAACGGCTGTTTGATGAATTGAATTGAATTGAATTGAATTGAATTGAATTGAATTGAATTGAATTGAATTGAACCACACATTATTGAACTGAATGAAATAGAATTCAATTGGTTTGGATGTATTTAATGGGGTCATTCCTTTCATATATATAGAAGCCTCCCTAGTGTCCTATTTCAAATTTCCTCAAATAACTTGAAGATAACCAAATAATCAAAAGAATATAACACAGCGGAAGAACAAAGATACAGCTGGGTTTTTTTGTTCTGGGTTTGTTTTTATAATGATAGTCATTTAACGAAAAGAGAAGAATAATTATGCAGTTGGCACAGAAAGCTGAGCGTCCAAAGCAAAGTTGGCTTTCAAAAGCACTAGGATCAGGGCAAAGTTTGTTCTCAGAACCATTGACCTCTCCATTCTGGGCCCTTCTCTAGCCTTCCAGTACCAAGCACCTTCATAGGTTCTATCCTTTATGCCTTCCTCCACAAAATTCTGGTCTCAATAAGAAAGGAAGTGCACTGACTCATTCTTAGATGAAACTTATCAAAAAGTCTTGAAAGAATCAGCCCTCTCAAGGCTGCTTGCATGTTATAATGAAGTGCTGTAACAGCAGTCAACAGTTAAGGAGAGATACTGAAGATGCTTAGTGTACTCTCCAAATCAAACCAAACCAACAAGAAGTAATTCCCTGTAGAATGGTGCAGCCTCTGTGCAAGAGAGTTTGGCAGTTTCTCAGAAGCTAATTATAGAACTGCTATATAATGCAGCAATCCTGTTCCTAGAAATATATTCAGAAGAACAGAAAGCAAGGACACAAATTGACATATGCACAACAATGCTCATAGAGGCATTATTCACAATTGCTAAAAGATGGAAACAATCCAAGGGTCCATCAACCAATGAATAGATAAACAAAATGTGGCATATACACACAATGGAATACTATTCAGCTATAAGAAAAAATAAATTCAGGATGCATATGACAATATGGATGAACCTTGTGGACATTATATTGAGTGAAATAAGCCAGACACAAAAGGACAAATATTGTATGGTCTCCCTAATATGAACTAAATATGATGAGTAAACTCATAGACTTAAAATCTAGAGTATGTATGACTAGGAGATAGAAATAAGGTTGAGGAGGGGGAGCTGATGTTTAGTGTATGTAAAATTTTTAATAAGGTTGATTACAATTGTGTGGAAATGAATAGAGTTGATGGTAAAACAGTTATACTCATTACAGTGAGTATAACCAACACTGCTGTTTTATAAATGTGATTGTGGCTAAAAGGGGTAGTCTAGGGATATAAATATCAATTGAAAGAAAGCTAGAGGCTTAACAAGGAACTGTGTGACATAATGAACTGGGTAGTAGATAAGGATTGTGGTTAATTGTAAAAATACAAGAATGTTCTTCTATGAACTAGAACAAATGTATGTCACTATTACAAGGTGTCAAGAATATGGTAATACATGGGAAAAGTACTACTAATGTTACTTATGGACCATAGTTAACAGCAATATTGTAATATTCTTGCATTAATGGCAAAGAAGGTACTATATCAATGCTAAGGGTCAACAATAGGGGAGTATAAAGGGGTATGGGATTTTTCCTTTTGGAGTAATGAAAATGTTCTAAAATTGACTGAGGTGAAGAGCACAACTCTGTGATGAAACTGAGAGCCACTGAGTATATACTTTGTATGGCTTGTACAAGGCATGGGACTATATAACACAGTGATCCATGAGGTGGATGATGGACTGTAGTTAACAGTACAAATATGAGAGCATTTTCTCATAAACTATAGCAAATGTACAATACTAATACATGGTGTTAATAATAGGGTGGTTTATGGAAAAGTACACAAAATGTAAGCTATGGACTATAGTTAGCAGTAATATTTTGATGTTATTTCATCATTTGTAACACATGTTTCACAACAATGCAAGGTGTTGGTGGCAGGGTGATATATGGGAGACCTGTTTGTTATGCCTGATTCTTTTGTAAGCTCACAACTTTTCTCATAAAAAAAAGAATTAATTACTCCTCAAGTTTTCACTTAGAAAATTAGAGGTTTTATTTTTGGTTCTTTTGTTTCGTTCTGTTGTGTTAAGTTTTTTAATTAGGCCAATGGCTTGACCCATATGGCTTTCAGCATCCCCATAAGAGAAAAACAAAAAACAGAAGTGATAATCAGAGGATTCAGCTCTTCATGTGGGTTTTTCTAGTTAACAGTCCGAAGGCTAACCAAACTGAAAATCTCTTTGGTTCCTTAAAGAGTTGTTGCCCAAGGACTGAGAAGCTTGGGAGTACATTTCCAAAGAGTTAGTAGTAATGTAAACCAAATATATCCTCCAATTACCTCATTCTCTTTCCACCCCAAAAATCTAAGCTGTGCACTTAGCAATGCCCACAGTAAATTGATTGGTTCCTCTGTCCCCTTTCAAAAGGTACTAGCTCCATCCAGACCAGATAGAATGAGCTCTTAGCCATGCCCTATTTGGGGGTAGGCAAAGGAGCTGATGAGTATACCCGTGAATGGAATGAGAAAAAGAGAAAGGGAGGAATGTTTTCCCTTAAATAATAAAAGGTGAGGAAGAAATCACTCTTTCTCGTGTTAAGGTTTACTATATAGCGAAAATAATCAATAACCTGTGACGCTAGCAGAACCCAGAAATAGTTGCATAATAATATGCTCAACTGACTTCTGATAAAAGTGCAAAAGTAATTCAAGAAAGGGATAGCCTTTTCAACAAATGTGGTTGAAGTAAATGAGCATCCGTGGGCAAAAGTGAACCTAAACCTAACACTATGCAAAAATTAATTCAAGATGAATCATGGACTTAAAAGTGAAGTAACATTATAAAACGTAGAAAATAACATGGATGTGCTGGCCTTTCACTGTGTCCTGCCTTTGAGGCTTCAGGAGAGGAAGGGTGGCTCTGAGAAGCATTAAGCAGGCAACTCCCTTTGCAGAGAGGCGACCCGGGACTTTCCCCAGGACTGGCCACTATCAGCAGCAGGACTTCCTGGTCTTGAGCTTTTTTCTTGCCTCTATTTTACATCAGGGCTAGATGAAATCAAATACAGAGGATGAGACGATTCTTTTGGAGTCCTTGAAACAAGGAGCCTGGCAGAAAGAAGAAAACTAACTCCCCAAAATACTGTGAGGGCTAAGAGGGTAGAATGAAAATATGTCTGGGGGCAGGCATCAGGACGCCTCATTAAAGAAAACCATAGCGTTTGATTGCTGCCCTTTTCAGAGACCAATAAAAATAAGAAAGGGGACAGAATCAGCTTATCTTATTAAGTTGCTTTTAAACTGCAGAATTTTATGCCTGGCTGTTTTACTTGCTTGTTTCCTCTCCTATGATGTGAAGAAGGAAAAAGTTTTTGTTTCACTGAAGATTCTACATCTAAGTTGTGTCCTTAAGGTATTACATGTTAACAAAATGTTGACAGATCAGACAGCATTTTTAAATGCTGCTGCTTCTTTTGACTATGTTTTATTCTTAAGCAGACTGCTGCTAGCAGCACTTTCAGTGTTCATTTCATCAAAGGACTCTAAACATATCGTATATTTATTGCATCTTTGGGAGTAATAATTTTCTTCCCAGCCTTCAAATGACTACATATTTGTTACTGCACACTGAGGGAGATGATCATTTGTTATTAGTTCCTTGTCTGACGTGAAACATTTAATTTGAACTGAAAGCACTGCACAAGAAAATAAACAGTGCATTTCATAAGCAAAGTGTCTGCTTCCCTCACTGGGAGACAGTGGGAATCATTTTGACCATATGGTGGGTGTTTATCATTGAATGGTTTGTGAGCATCTCCACTGCCTGCCTCCCTTTTCCCCCTCAGACCTGGGCACTGGCGCTTTTTCAAAGAGGCAAGGTCAGCTAGCTTTCGCTTCTAAACCCTGGAAGCTGATCAACATCCCCCAGGGAAATTTTTAAAACACCAATGATCAGGCCACACCACTCTCAGGTCTGCTGAATGAGACTCTCCAGAGTTGGAACTGTTCAATGAAGTGGTTACTCTTCTGGGTTCGGAAGTCAAACTGCATGGGTATGACACCCAGCTTTGCCACTTAAGACTGTGAGTTGGTGGGCAAGTTTCCTAACACTTAACCTTTCTGGGTCTCAGTTGCCTCAAATGCAAAATGTGAGTAATAATATTACCTACATCTAGGGTTGTGTGAGGACTAAATGAGTTAATTCATGTAAAGTAATTAAAACAAAGCCTGGCTCATAGTAAGTACCTGATAATGTTAGCTATTGCTTTTTTCTGATGAACACCCTTGTTCTTAACCTTTAACAAGAAATCTGGGATTTATCTCCCTAGAAGCTAACTTACCCACTGAGCTTTTCCCCAGC